>KN471587.1:0-26372 GCA_000787095.1 Periophthalmodon schlosseri
CCCCGGTCTGTCACTCCACGGGCACTGTCCCCAACCAACCACCTCAGTGATTTCAGCCAGGGTGATGGATGAGTCCGTCTCTGGGTCCCCAGTCTCTGCTTTCTCCTCGGAAGATGTGACGGTGGAATTGAGGAGATGCTCAAAGTATTCCTTCCACCGTCCGACAGCATCCCCAGTTGAGGTCAGCAGCTCTCTGCTCGCACTGTAAACAGTGTTGGTGAAGCCCTGCTTCCCCCTCCTGAGGCATCGGACGGTTTGCCAGAATCTCTTTGAGGCCGTCTGATAGTCCTCCTCCATGGCCCCCCCGAACTCCTCCCAACCCCGAGTTTTTGCCTCTGCGACCGCACAAGACGCAGCACGCTTGGCACGCCGGTACTCATCAGCTGCCTCAGGAGTCCCACAAGCCAACAAGGCTTGATAGGACTCCGTCTTCAGCCTGTGGGCATCCCTTACTTCTGCTGTCCACCACCAGATTCAGGGGTTACTGCCGCAACAAGCACCGCAGACCTTAACCACAGCTACCAGCAGCCGCATCGACAATAGAGGTGGAGAACATAGCCCACTCAGAATTCATGTCCCCAGCCTTCCCCGGGAGATGATGAGATGACACGACAACAAAGTCGATCATTGACCTCCGACCTAGGGTGTCCTGGTGCCACATGCACTGATGGACACCCTTGTGCTCGAACATGGTGTTCGTTATGGACAAACTGTGGCTAGCACAGAGAACCAATAACAAAACATCACTCAGGTTCAGACACATCACACATCACATTCCACTTATATTTCCTGCCCTATCTCTCCTCCAGGCAAAGCGGTATTCCTGGCCCGTGACAAGCACCACCTGACCGACCTGTGCCATCTGATCCGCCACGATACCCCATACCTGTTCCAGGAGTACGTGAAGGAGTCTCACGGCCGGGATGTACGCGTGGTGCTGGTGGGAGGACGCGTCATCGGCTCCATGCTGCGCTGCTCCACCGACGGCCGCATGCAGAGCAACTGTTCACTGGGTATGCAACACACTGTCAGCGGCTATAGATAGATAAAGGACGGTTATAGAAAGTTTTATGAAGAGGGAAGTAGCTCAATTGGATGTAGCAAAGAAGGAGGAAAAACAAGAGTGACTTAATAATGCAAAATACCACAAATATCTGTGGATTTAAGTGTAATGATACAAAACTTTCAAACTCAGTTAATACTAGGGAATAGCTCAGTACTCAATACTGATTCTGATACCACAATGATAATAAAAAACACTCAAACACACAAAATGTTATTTTCAACAATAAATATTAGTACTTTCTTTTACATTACCATGCAGTCTCATATACTTATTCTTGTTCTGATACAGCTCAAGCTCATTCTAAAGCTTTTCAGGAAAGGTTCATTTCTGTCCTATAAACGTTTTTAGTATTGATACTTGCTCAAATGAGTATCTGACTTCCGATACTTTTAACAACCCTATATGCAAGTACAAATAGTTTCCAGTAAAGTGATTTAAGAAGCATCATTTTACCATAAAAAAAAAAAAATCATATCTTGCAGTATGAATATGTGATGAAAAGCAGAACGAGATCATTTTAAATGGTTTGTAGCTGTCCAAAGTTATTGCTCATATTCTTATACTAATTATTTACCGTGGTGAGTTGATAAGCACTTTTTAGAGACCAGAGCAGAGTTTCACTGTCATAATGCTAACAACAACTAGTATGCTAACAGCGCACTTCCTGGTTCATGGATACTAAAAAACACTTTATAATTCGATGTACACAGCAGTCTTAAGAGCTGTTTTAAAATATATCTGTACTAGGGCAAGACAAATTTTACTTTATTACATAAAAAAAAAAATTATACAACTTCAACTCTGGCAGTAACTGAAAATGTCTTCTTACATTCAAAGCAGAAAAGTTTCACAACACCAAGCAGCTGTGGTGGTTGGAAAAGCATCTGCCTAAATAAAGTCTTGGAATGGAATTCGAAGCATACAAATAACATATTATAGTAAATACAAGACTGTATGTGGTCTAAAATCAAAGAAGATGAATGCTTAAATGTCAGCAATTGCAGTGAGCCTCAGGAATGTTGCCAGAACAGTGGATGTCCACAGACAGAGCGACCTAGTTGATGAGGACGATGCTGAGGCAGTTTTTGTAATTCCAGCTGTAACTCACTCTGACAGATTTAGGACACAGCCACCGGATTATTCTGCATTTATGTAACGGATCATGTGGAAATGAAAACAAGCGACTGGTGGATAATAAAATACTAGTGACGCAGTGCAAAGATCAATTGTAATTTAGCCTCGTCTTCTCACAGCCTCCTACTGCTGCTATGTGTAGAATATCATTGATTTTTGTACAAGTTTACCATATCAAGCCATGTATTACAACACAACAGTACAAATAGGGTTAATAATGACTGATAGCTTTGTCAGATTTAATAGTTGTGTTTTATGCATTGTTAAAGAAACTGCATGTAAGACTTTGATATTAAATTTAATAAACTTGGCCTATCTGTGTCCCCAGATAAAAGATAAACATGTTTAAATAAAATATAACTTTTACAGATAACAATTCTAATAAAATCCAGTTGGTTTGAATCTCAAAGGTCTCTCTCTGATCTGAATCCTCTCTACCAAAACCCCAGCAGCTGCGGCCAGTATTAATCAGTGCTAGTGCAGCCTCTGCAGCTCAGTTAGTGAATTCTGGAGGGTCGGCCCTTTCACATGAGGCGAAAAAAAACTTGTAGTTGTCCTCTATATGCAGGTTTAGGCAACCAGGTTTTGTTGTGATTGTAGTATTTTTTGTTTTTTTAAACAGACAGGATACAGTCAGTTCAGTAGATCATACAGTTCCTTCAAGGCCTTTAAAGTGCTTTTGTAAACCTTAGATTTCATGTTTTGTACTCAAAAGGATGAATGGTTGAAGTTAGATGAATGGTTTGTTCTTCCATATAACATCCTCTTTCTTTTCAGGGGGAGTGGGTATGATGTGCCCTCTGAGCGAACAGGGCAAGCAGCTGGCCATCGAAGTGTCCAACATCCTGGGCATGGACGTGTGCGGCATCGACCTGCTGCAGCTCAATGACGGCTCCTTCGTGGTGTGCGAGGCTAACGCTAACGTGGGCTTCATTGCGTTTGACCAGGCCTGCGGCATGGATGTGGCGGGGACCGTGGCCGACTTCGCTCTGTCCATGCTGCCCAACCGGCTCACCAGGAAGATGTCCCTGCTCTCCGTGGTGTCCAGCACCAGTGAGACCAGCAGCGAGCCCGAGGTTTGCCCCGTGCCCCAGTCCTCTCTGCCCGAGGCCGTGTGCAACATGAGCGTGGGCTCCACCTCCAGCGAGAGCGATCCAGAATCTGTGGAGCCAGCGCAGTCTTTGCCCCTCCAAGCCACTGCCCCAGCCCTGCCCGACCTCCCCGACTCCGCCTACAATATCAACACGCTCCTGGCCAATGAGATAAAGCTATTGACTGAGTAGAAATGAAACCAGGAGGAAAACAAAATACCCTTCAATTACATATTATATCGGAGAGGGATAGTGGGGTGGTTTAGTTACAGGTGGGCTAGATGTACATGTAGAACTTTAGTCACTAAGTTAGGTAATCACCAGTTTGGAGGAGTAGACAGGAGCAGTGCCTCCTGTTCTATGGCTGCTAAAACACTCCAACATGACTTCTCCAAGTAAAGGGGTTTATTTTTTAAAGATGTTTTCTGTTTTGTTGTTGTTGGTCATTCACACAGTCCTGGAAATGAGCACTCTCTAGTACTATCTCATCACTGCAGCTTTATTGCCAAAACAGCATGCTTTTTTTAGTTTCAGATTTGCTCCTCTCTGCTTCTCCATACTGGGTTATTATCTACTGAATAGGCCAAGTAGCTCCACCTTCGTAAACACCTTACCATCCCTTTAAATCCACATTAAATACATGTTAGACATTCCTTTAGCGACATATCGACCTTTACTTGTCAAATCTTATTGTGAACATGAAGTAACCCTTTTGAAAAACACAGATCTGAAGGCTGCTCCCCTGACACCCCCCTCTTTGCACCTCTTCTCTCCAAAACTGGGCCTGTTTACTGCAAGAGAGGGTATTTTCCAAACAGTTATAAAATGTATGGGGATTTTTAATGATTTTGTTTAGATGATAACTGACAGTATAAATGTAGCAATAAATTAAAAGTACTTCGTATAACTATAGGGTTATTGGTAAGTGCTAGCTTGGTCAAGTGAAGTGGGTTTGGAATTTCTTTCCTTCACAGCCATTTCTAAGACCTATTAGTTTGCTCGTCTTGCTGGACCAATTGTCTGCATTGAGTTTATGTATCTTGTGTGATTGGTATTTAGACAAATCAGGAGGGAATATTTACAGTTCATATATTATCTACTGGTTTTGACCTTTAAAAAAAGAAATGCTATTTTTTCTCTTTCTAAAATGATTGTGGCTGACCAAGCTAGACAATAAGCCCTCTGTGATCTACATATACTTCGTAAGTCTTCATTTGTCTACATAGATTTCTCCAAACTGACAAACTGCAGCAGCTGCAAAAATGATTGTCAACAATGTTTACTATGCATTGAAGCATGCCATAGGTCTTTAAGCAAATCCAAACTTGAGGTCAAATGATTACATATCTGTTAAACTGTGTTGGTGCTAGCCTAGGGATGGGCAATATTCTGTAAATAGAATTAACATTTGTAAAGGATAAATAGAAACAGGTTATTTCCAATTCAATAGGGGACTTTATGGAGAAGTGAAAAGTTTTTATGTGTCATTCTCAGTAGACACTTTATTGCTCAGCCCTATGCTAGACCTTTTTATCTCCTCTGATAATTAGCCTTACCAACCGTGTGGCACCACTGCCACTTTTTAAATTCAATGTCTTGCACTTTATAAACCTACCTTTGTGTTTTTCTAAGGCCCGGGCGATGTATTTTTGAAAAAGCCGAGCTCATAAAGGCTACCTCAACTAGATCTTTTCAGACATATCCACAATTTGTCCCTTTGTTTTGAGTGACAACTAGTTGTAATTTTTAACCCACTTTTTATTTTTTTAGATTATTATATCCAGGCTAAATATTAATTGCCAAATTGGATTTTTTTAAATAAGCTATTGCCTGTATAGGACAATAACATCACAAAAGTAAATTGTAAATTGAGGCTAACTTGAACATGTAGATTTCTTCTTGTAGACTTTAAAATATCTTGTATGTTGTCTTTAAGTAGTTATCTTAAAATGTCCATCTACAAAACAAGGTGGCATGGTGTACAAATACAAAGCAAGTCATATTTTTTGTTTTGAACAAAATGAATGTTTTAAATAATCCAGAGTTTTCAATGGGTAGGAATTCTGATTTTATGTTTATAGTAGACAGCCACATCTGTGTTGAAATGCCAAATTTAAAAGCACAAATGTACAGCTACTACTATTGTTACTATATATTTGATAGTGTACAATACTGGGCTTTTTGTTGTCAGATAGTTGAGTTGAATCTAACTCAGGGAAGCAGCCTGGATCTCAAGCCAAACTCCCTCCCTCTTTTCCTCCTCAAAAATACATTCACACACTTTATTATAGACACAAAAGAGACACAAAACACTGCATTCAAGTGATTCTCAGAAAAAGTACATAGTAAAAGTGCCCAGAGTGCTTAACATTTGCACGTAAAAATGTATTATAATGACATTTAATCTCTTGGTTTGTTTACCAAGATTTAATTAATTCATCAAACCAAATCAAATATGAGTACCGTAAATTGGAATTTTCTGAGTGTTACCTGAATGCAGCGTCACATACATATCTCCAAATGCCATACAGCTTAACGATGCATAAACCAGGATGAAGGAAATACTACTGTATATGACAATGCGGAGTGTGTACCAAGCTTAAAACGCACCTTTCCTTTTGCTTGGGTTAATATTGTTCCTTGTTCCTTTCTAACTTATGGTATTTTTAAAACAAGAAAAAGTGATTTGTGTGCACTAATAAGACTGTCTCAATAAAAGTGTAATTGCTGTGAAAGCATTTACATTACATTATACTTGTGAGTTTAATATTTTAGCCACTCAAATTGTAATATTTGGGCAAAATTTTAAAAAACTGGAGAAGAAAACATGACGCAATAAAACTATTTAAGAATTTGAAATACTTTTGGTTGATAATAGTCACCTCTATCAAAAATAAAACACCCAAAAATCAGAGATCGATCAATGTCATGTATTTTTCACTGATACAAATCAGCTGATATTGGGACAATTTGTAAGGCAAAAATTCTATAAGAGCAACTCACTTTTTTGCTTAAGTTCAAGATTTCACAGCAGCTGCACTAAAGAAGTACCACCTTTTAACACTACTGTGACGTTGTCCAGTGTAAATAATAATATTGATGATACCGTATTAGAGGAAAACAAAACTGTGAACCCGAAATATTTGAACGAAAATCCGAATTTTTCTCAAACCAGTCGTTAATTTTACCAGATGTTGTTGTTCCTTTTTGTAACAGAACCTATTGTGTACATATTATAGTCCAATTCCAATATTAAAAAGCCAGCCATAGAAATGAGTGAATGTTCCTTCTTTTTTCCAAGATATGCATAAACAAGTCGACAGGTTTACTAATTAATATAGGTCAAATATATAGTTCTGTATTTTGTATTTGAGGTGACATATTTTTATTGTTGGTGGAGAAGCAAACTAGAGCAATGACTTGAAGTAAAAACTAAAAGCTACTTCAAAAAACTACTACTTAAGTACATGTATGTAGTAGTAGCAGGAACAATATAGCATTTACAAAATACGGAACTATTCCTTTAACTGTGCTACCGCCTAAAACATGCGATTATAACTAAGTCGTGATTGGAGTACATTGTCACTACTATACTTCCTAAAAGCTGCTACCGTAATATATTGGGCTACTACTACCACTGAAAAGGGAATCGAAGCGAAATCAAAATGACACTGCCTGTTGACAGAGACAATGCCAAAATAAAATGTTTTGTTGTAAAAATTCATTACTAATAAATAAATAATACTCGTAGTTAGATGCTTTATTTTGAAAGTTGTGTAAGAAGTTGTACAGAAATGTTGAAATGAAACTGGGGTTGGCTTGAAAGTATACAAGATCAAATGTTGAAATGGAAAAAGCTGATTTCTTTTTGTTTTGTGGGGAATTTAAGGTCACCTATTTTCACTAAATCTAAATTAATCTTATTATGGTCATATAGTGTATTCTAAAGTTCTACATTTAATTAAAAAGATGGCTGTATTTGGGTTTTGAAGGCTCCATAAGACTGACCATTTTGATTGGTCAATGTTGAAATGCTTTTGACCAATCAGACAAGGATTTGGGCAAAACTATGCCTTGCCAATCAAATCAAATGGCTGTACAAAGCCAAAATGATCATACCAGAAATTAAATAGGTGACCTTCAATTGAAAGATTTGGGGATAAGAAAGTTTGGGCTGCTCCAAAGGTACGGAATTGTTGACAAACTCACTAGAACCCCTGACTTTGTTTTACAGTATTAACAAATGCATCCTAAAATTTGTAATTCAAGTGTGCAAAATGGTGTAAATATACAGCTATATCCCTCTTTTTTTAGATTCAAATAAAATGTCATTATTTCAAACCAGTCAAATCGTGTTTTCTCATGTCTTAACAAATGGAAGTGTTGAGTTCTTATAATTGACATATTAAAGACATCACAGAATCCAAACATAGTGATAAGTTCTATCAAGTTCAGATTGCAGCTTCTGTCAAATCACTGCGGCTCTGGGGTTTTACAAGTCAAATTTAATACAGTTTAATGTTAATATCTCCAGACTATTAAATACATTTTCCCCATTATTGCATACAGCCCATGTAAGTAACAAATATTGTACTTGTGTGAGCCTGCACTGCACAAAAATGTTTTAATAAATTGGCAAAAAATAAACATCCCAGATAGAATCCCAAATAGATTATCTAATGTTTCAAGATATTTATGAATACTTCCATGATTTAATTTTTTGAATTTTTGATTTAATTTAAAAATGTCTTACTAGTGGCATCTACTCAAAATGATCTAATATTAAGTAATTATTAAATAACATATATATTCATTAATTCATTTTAAACAGTTTGCAGCCGTCCAAAGTTATTTCTCACTTATCTCATGCATTCCGAGCATCCTAATTATTCACCGCAATGAGTTTATAAGCGCTTTTCACAACTTGGGCAAGACATATTTTGCACAAATACATGAAAAACCTTAACATTACTCCTTTAACCTTAACATTACTCCAGGCTGACAGAACCAAATTCATTTATCATTGTCTTGCATGCGTCAGTTATAGAAAGTTCTGAAATATAAAACTTCATGTTGCTTGGCACTATATGTATTTGATTTCTCTTTAGCACTATTTGGACCTTTTGGCTTCACATGACTGGGGGCTCATCTCCACCAGTTCCAGCAGCTTCTGTATGGCCGTGCTCAGCTCCTGGTTTGGACTCATCTGGCTGGACTGAAGGGCGGAGCGTCCGAAGCCCCTTGCCTGGTACACAAGTGCAACAGCTGTCAGACTCTGGGGGAATAAAGCCTGCTTATATAACAGGCATGAAAAAATACAGTTGACCCGGTCAGCTTATCCGAGCTGCTGAAATCCATGTTTATACAACAGATAGAAGAGGGGACACAGGAGCGGAAGTAACAAGTATGTGTAGTGATGGTTGCATTATTAGCCGAATATAGTATGTTGTTGTGAGTACAGTACAGTTAGTGTGGAGAGTCTTGTAGTAGTACTAGTGGAGGTAGTAACATGATTGGTATGGAAATGTTCTGAAGAATAGGAAGAAATAAAATGTAAACATAAAAGTAGTGGTCTCCCCAAAAGCTGTAGTAATAGTAGAAGAACAGGGAGGTTTCATTGACCAGTCAGAGGAGGCGAGTGACTGTGTGCCATGTTAAAAATCCAGTGAAAACTTTTTGTGAAAAAAGAAGAAATTAGATGCAACTTCCAAGTTCCCATACAACTGGACATCCCAGGGTTTTTTTTCATTTAAGATGAAGAAAGAATGACTTTGAATATTAGGGTGTAA
Organism: Periophthalmodon schlosseri; assembly: GCA_000787095.1. NCBI lineage: Eukaryota > Metazoa > Chordata > Actinopteri > Gobiiformes > Gobiidae > Periophthalmodon > Periophthalmodon schlosseri. The sequence continues at coordinate 9,081 of KN471587.1, forward strand.
CAAGAGAAATCTAAGAATAAATGGGAATGGAATGGTGGACTGGGCTTATAACAATTGTGAGATCAGACTTTGTATGACCACTTTTTAAAATATCTTTTTTTTTCTATTTTTGCTATTTAATTATATTTATGTCTATATCAAAGGCACACCCCAATAGCTACTTGCTATGTAATTGTCTCTTGCATGTGTTAATTGAAATATGAAAAAAAGTAGCAGAAACCTACAGGAAATTACTAAGAACAGCAATGCAGCAGTAAATTAAAGTCCAAAAATCTATTCTAACATCTTGAAGCATAGGTTGATCTCATCTGGACAACTCAAAACCCTATAACAAGTCAAGTAATTATATTGAAAATATTTATTTTCCTATATTTATAGGCGTGTTCCTATGACCAACATGTAGTTAACCTTACAGGGTCACACAGTTCAAGACCGCAGCTCCTAAAGGGTTCATTATCAGCGCTTTTACAGTGCAAAGTCAACAAAATTCGCAGCCATTTCCCACTAAACCTGACATCATCTTTACGGCTTCCGCTAATTAGCAATAATCCTGCAGGGAGACAACACCGGAGTCTGCTGAGAATGGTGTCAGTGTGTCAAACGCTAAGCTCGGGTCACGAGACTTACCTTAACACGGTCACCTCCCATAAACCACAGCATGGACAGACAGAGGGAGGCCAGCGCCATCAGGGCATGCTCCTTCCTGCTCTGGTGCTGCTCGAAGTCTAAGATGGTCTGCAAGATCTTGTCCACTTCCACTTGCTTGGCTTTGTCTGAAGAAGAGAGAAAAATAGCAAGAAATGAGTGAAAAATACTGTTAATATATCTGGTGAATGTATGCAATTTGAGTTATTCCTATAAATGCACTTTTATACTGCCCACAGCAGACCAGACCACAAAAGCTTTTGGGAATCTTCTGACCCAGTTACCATAATATTAAAACTTGTTCCTTCTAGTGTTGTCACGATACTAAAATTTCAAACTTGATGTCAATACTAAGGAATAGACTCCAATACCACATGGATAATTAAAAACACTTTTTATTTAGACAATAGAATGTGATTTTCAAGTAGCACTTTCTTTTATATTACCACGTCGTCTGATTTTAAATACTTTTAACAACCCCACCATTCAAACTCATCCAAATCTTTATAACTGACCATTATTTCTGCTTATAATTTCTATTATAATTTTGTACCACTCGGAGGACAAAATATTCCCCCTGCTGCCCAACATTATCTACGAACTAGTAGGTGCTGCGATGGAGATATAATCTGTGTTTTTCACTTCACCTGTCCGTGCTTATAATATCATTTCTATTCAGTGTATAATAAATTAATTACATCATAAATAATGCTTCATGTGTGTAACGCCTTTTGAACACATGACTCCATTTCCCATGAGGCCGTGGGGCAGTGTGTTGCCAGTCTGCGGCTCAGATCTGGGGCAGAAACAGTGAGGGAGCCCGGGACAGTGTCAGCACCGCTCTGCTTTACATCTGAGCTTTAGCCTTCAGACCACACTGCAACAACCACCACTAAAAATAGCAACACTGACCTTATTTTTTTAGCGAAGCCACTGAACCACGATGTTTACTGTTTCGGGTGGGAGTGGTTCGAGAGTGATGTAATGCTATGAGAGTCTGCATAAATAATACAATAGCAAGTGCTTTATTATTTAATTCAAAGCTTTTGGCACGATGGAGCTCAACAGTGACCGCCCACTCCCCCGGTTCCGGAACTAAATTGCTCATTCATTTTCCGCATAGACTTTCCGAAAAAAAAAATAAAATAAGTTTGAAAGCTGGCTCAGGGCTAATCATTTATGAGGTAACTGATGACCACAAGACCTATAATTTTATTTAAAATCTGTTTCTGAAACCGCTAAGTGCTGAATCTTGCGTTTTAAATTTGCTTTTTGAGTTTAAAACGACCGCATTATAGATATTAGTTACCACGTAGCTGGTTAGCCTCCGCGATGCCTTTGAACTCTTAATATTTGAATTTTTCGAAAAGTCTATGGAAAAAATTAATGGAAAATGTAATTCCGGAACCGGAGCAAGCGATCACTATTGAGCTCCATTGTTTTGCTTGTATTTGTGACCAATGATGAGCTTGAAATTAGGAAATGTGACTTAATACTTGAGCTGCTTAAAAGTACAGACACATTTGTTATTGTAAAATATGCATAACCTTGTTCAATCATTATTAGTATTTTTTATTATTATTATTTTGTTATGAATTATTAATGTTGTTAGTTATTAACTGCTTCTCTCATAAAAATGTGATTTCTTTGCCTGGAACATTCCACTGTACGATATAAAACGATAATCTATCTTTAATGTATTAAACTACAGGCATTTTTATTGCCAAGTTTTGGTGGAGTCATCTGCTTGTCTCCATGGAGATTGTTACATTTTACACCATTTTGTGGAACATTCCAGGCAAAACAACTGCATCTGCATGAAGAAAACTTAGCGCCCTCTTAAATTTTTTGGAATTTAGTGTAGTCATTTTTGGATTCTTTACCTTGCTAACTAGGGGACAGTTTCTTTGACACCAACTTTGCAAAAGCTTCTACTTATTTTACAAACTAATTGTACGGTTTAGATTTGGCTCAGCTCATTCTGTTATTTTGTATCGTAAAAACACATCATGATTAAAGGAAAGGTGAGTCGGTCATACCACTTGTGCATTCACAAGAGTTAAATTAATATGATCTTTGGGTGTAGTCACAAGTTAGCATCAGGATATGATAAAAGACACACCCTCTTCCAACCCTGCATGTAAATTGTTGCACTTGAGCAATGTGATTCAAAATAAGATAAAGCTACACTGGCACATACTTCATACTTTACATCACATTCTCTAGCATGAGCATGTTTCTTAACAGCTCCAGATACAACATTTTAGTTATTTATTGGGGTAAACAAACATATCAGCCCAGTATCAGTATCTGCCAATATTCACGCTGTTATGAGTATTATTGGCAGTGGCCAAAAGAACTGACACTAGTCTGGGGTTAACCTTGCCTTTTTCCTCTTTTGTGGGGGGTCTTATATGTTCAAACTGGTTCGACACATTTGAAAATTAATGTTATCATTATATTAGAAAGAAAGAAAGTGTTTTTTTTCTTTGTTCACAACATACAAAACTGTGTCTAAAATCAGGGCCCAAAGAACTGACACTAGTCTGGGGGCCTTTTTCCTGGGGGCCTTTTTCCTCTTTTGTGGGGGGTCTTATATGTTCAAACTGGTTCGACACATTTGAAAATTAATGTTATCATTATATTAGAAAGAAAGAAAGTGTTTTTTTTCTTTGTTCACAACATACAAAACTGTGTCTAAAATAACCAAACAATATATAAAAAATACTGGCCCAGTATTGGTTATTGGACCAAGCGTCAGTATTGCCCTTGTTTCCATACTAGTGCATTACTAGTTATTGATGATGAGTGTTTGTCCATCTAATTCTAAAAGTAAAAGAATTACCAAAAGTGGGCTCCATAGATGTAGTAGGATTCTCTAAAAAGGGTTCTATAAGTTTAGTCAAGTGAGAATTCCAGGTTTGTGCCACCTATAAAACAAAATAACATGCATTATACACTTTTTCATGATCGAGGTCCCTCCTGACTAAAGCATACATACCTCCAGCTACTAAAGGGAGATTATGTACTGCACTTTTACTGTAGTAAAAGAAAAATTAAATTCTGTCAACGGGACAGAAAGTTTTTATTGTGTAGACATTTCGCTGCTCATACAAGTTTTTCTCATTTTCAGTATATGGACATGCCATGCCTCACGAGAAAGCTCAAAACCTCCATAATTTTGATATTTGAACATATTTACCTCATATCTGTTGACACAGATATGATATATGTCTTATATATATATATATATATATAGAGAGAGAGAGAGAGAGAGAGATAGATAGATAGATAGATAGAGAGATAGATATATAGAATATAGATATAGATAGATATATCTTTTAGAAATCTAGGGGTAATAATGGACTCAGCCTTGAACTTTAACAGCAAATCAATAACATCTGCAATAAAATCAAAGGTATACTTTCAAAACCAGACTTGGAGAGACTTATCCATGCATTTGTCTCCAGTAGGTTAGTCTACTGTAACGGCCTGCTCACTGGCCTCTCCAAACGAGCGTTAAGACAGACGCAGTATATCCAGAACACTGCTGCTTGGGTCCAGACTAGAACTAGAAGTACGAGCACATAAGTCCTGTGCTCAGGTCTCTGCACTGGCTCCTGTGGCTCAGAGAACAGACTTTAAAGCAGCTCTGCTTGTTACAAGTCTCTCCATGGCCCAGCACCAAAGTACATCTCCGATATGGTAGTACCATATGAAACATCTCACACTTTGAGGACTTCAGGGACCGGCCTCCTGCTGGTGCCCAGGGACAGAACTAAACATGGACAATCAGCATTTCAGTTTTATGCAGCTAAAACCTGGAACAGTCTTCCTGAAGATGTGAGACAGGCCTCTACTTTGACAATGTTTAAATCCCAGGCTCAAACGGTTCTGTTTAGCTGTGCATATGACTGAAAGGTTTTTATTCTGTACTCTTCTCTTTTAATGTTTATTTTGTGATAATTATTTATGATTATTTATGTTTTGATTTTTTGTTGTATTGTGATTTTAATGCCTGTCTTATTCTGTAAAGCACTTTTGAATTATTTTGTGTGCTATACAAATAAACATGCCTTGCCTTTTATGTATGTATGTATGTATGTATGTATGTATATTTTTACCTCATTATACATGGACCGAACAATTTGTTTTTTCCCTTGTTTGGCAAAAACATTGGCCAAAAGAAAATATCCATTGCTGCAAACTGTGCTGTCCAGCCCATACACCTCAGCAGCATGGTAAATCTGAGGGAAAGACACTATATTAGCAGATTTATAGAGTTAAGTTAATAATGCCCCTTGGAATCATACGTCATTAGCATAGTTGAACAGAGCTCCCTCTAGGTCCCCCATGGTGCTCTGCAGCCGGCCCAGACTCCGGTGCAGGCGGTGATGCAGCTCGTGGCCACAGTCTGGGCTTTTGGACACGGACAACTCAGCCTGGGACAGCAACTCAGCAGCTGAGGAGAGGTTTCCTAATCCTGGGCACACACATGCACAGAGACATCAATGTACTAAAGATTCTACATTTTTTCCAAGATACTAGAGTTTTTATTTGTGGGGTGCACAAGTTCACACACAAGTTCTGACCTGCGAGTAAGTATCTTGTGACTGCATTGTACATGAAGTACGTGGAGTTTGTTAACAACAATGGGAATTTTTTGATGATAAAATCTTTTCAGCTCATGTAATCCTGGAAGTTCATTGAAGATGTGTGGGAACTAGGTTGTTGTAGCTGTATAGTAAGTATGGGTGAATTGGTGGATAACTAATGTCTCAATTGTTGAAACGTGGTAGACTTCAACTCACACCATATTGTCAAACACAGCTCTTTGAACTTACATCTATTAAAATGATTATAAATGTCTCAATATGCATAATGGATTTTATAACTAAATAACCTTCTGCTGCTTTCCTCACCCATGTAGCCCTCTGCCAGAAGCAGGTATGCAGGGACCAGCTGGATGCTGCAGGGCCCAAATACGTCCATGCAGAGGTGCAGGCACGTCTGACCTGCAGGAAGGGCCTCCTCGTGCTTTCCCTCAGTCAGCTTCCCCTCAGCTATGGACCTGGCAATGGCAATCAGCTCTCTCTAAGGAAATGAATGCACCCATACAAGTGAGTTCATGTTACAACACAAGGATTAAGTAAATTACATATATAAATTAGTTGCAGTGGTTGTTTTGGAAATCTGTAAAGTAACAATCAATTATGATAAGATATATATTTTAAAGTGGGATTAAACACTAAATCAACTTTTTTTTTTTTTTGCAAGTAAATTAGTGTGTCTATGGATAAACTGCCGCTGCATTTTATCCTCCTGAGACCCAAGCTCTTGCATGGCATGCTTTATCAATTTCTCTTTGTTATTTGGGCTGATTGGGACCTGATGAGTGTAAAAATAAAGAATTATCTCTTTACATTATGAGAAAAATTATGTCCACATATGAGGATATTTTTTCTACTTTTTAATTATTTTGTTAGAACAAAATAAAATCACATTTGAATAATGATTTGCAAAAACTATTTCTTAAGTGCCTGAACACAGCAACATTTTTCCTGAGTGTAAAAACAAAATGAGAAACAACAATTGTGCCTCTTGGAACAATATGGCTCACTTGAAGTGCTGCTAACAGGTGCAGAAAGACATGTGCCTTTAACAAAGTCCATCTTGAATTTAAACTATAATGTGTTATACTCTTCTGTCACCTTTAAGTGGCAGTTTAATGACCTCATATGTGGACACCAGGACCTTGTAGAGAAAAAAATTTGTATTGTGGCCTAGACAGCCCAAAATTTGTTGTCACATATGTGACGCCAGGTCCTAGGAGGTTAAAGAATCTGCCCTCCCTTCCAGTGCATCTTGCCTTTATTCCTCCAAACAAATGCTGCAAAAATGTATTGATTTAAATGTCTCTGATCATTCCTTACACACCATGCTATTTAGTGTTTCTAAAATCTGTACCTTTTTAATGTCTTTTTCTATTCTGCCTTCTTTACTGAAACTCTGGAACGTCTCTGCGCGGATAGGGACCAGCAGCGGACAGATCTTCTCGTGAATCCCCACCCAATCTGCAAACTGGTGTGTGGCATCACTAAAATTCACAAAAATGAAAGGGAGAAAGTTAAGGAAAAATAGTAAGTTTATAGTAAGTAAAATAGTAAGTTTATATATAAGTAACTTATATATAAAGTGCACATGACAGATTACACTACTCATTTCACCAAAATAGTTAACATCATTAATTTGACTAAATATCATGGCTAGTTTCCCTGAGTTTGATCATTTTGTTGAAGTTTATAATTTCACTTCCTGTTTGGACATTGGCAGCAAATGTTACATAAGTAGAGATAATTCCATGACTGTTACCTAGCAACCATACTCTAAACAAGGGCCAAAGCTCATCTAATTTCCACAATTGTAATTATTTGACTAATTAAAATGTATGACAATACTTTTATTTTGTTAAATACAAAATATGTCCCTTGTGTGTAAATTGTATTTAAATAGTTTAATTGTTTAAAGTGCATATGACATGTTTGTATTGGAAAACATATGACAAACATATATGCGCTTTAAACAAACCTGAAATACTGGCCAGCCCTATTGATCTTGGTACAAATTCTTAGAATAAGTTCTGGGCAAAGGATAAACCAACATCTGCAAATGGCTTGGAGTAGCCTAAGGAATCTGAGCTGGTTCAAACTGGTTATAGCTGGTTTAGATCGCACTGTGGGGATCCTCCTGCCACAATGCCACTAATTATCTTAAACAATACAGACTTGCTCCCCCTATCAGCATAGTTCACTGACAACTATAACAACTACAAAGGATAGCTTATAGCTAAATATTTGATATCAAGTAAAAGTGTTGTTAAAAATGTAAAGAAAATATAGTACTATTTCCCTATGAGGGCACTGGGAGCTGGGTAGAGAAGAAAAAATAATTAAGTTATTAAAATAATTAAGTTATTAATGCTGAAGTACTTAACTTTTTTCTCATAAATTTGTATATTTAGTTTTTCCTCCTATAAGTGTACTGTAATAGCTGAAAAACTACTTTAGATACTCCAGCTTTAGGTTTATTAGGAGTATTTTTTTCAAATGTAAATGTATCACTTTTCCACGTGATGCATTACATAAGTGTAGTGTCATCTAGATCCTGTCTGCTTTTCAGTGGACTTTGTGGTTAGGTTTTCCATCACTTGCGTGTTTTTTCTCTCTCTCGCCCTCTCCCTCTCTCTCTCTGTCTCTCCCTCCTTCTGACTCCTCCACAGATGGCTGAGAGGAGAGACAGTTAGACCAGGCCACGTCATGCAGCTGGTTGGACTGGTTTGATTTGCAGTAATGTTGATACAAAGGGTTGGGAAAGTATTGTTTCATATGGATTGAAATGACAAATACAACTATACATTATACAGCGGGTGCCCTCACACTTGTCCTGGTTTGGTCCTGGCTTGAGAGCCCTGGTTAGTCCTGTTGTAGACTTGGTTTGATCCTATTCTAGTTCTGGTAACATTGGGCAGAAGAATAGACATATTATCCATACTCATACTCACTGATACAAATTCTACCATGCAGTAGGCCTGGTGCTGGCTTTCAGATGACATCACAACCCTCTATAATATTTAAAACAGATGGAGGGCAGCTAAAATGAATATGGTTAAAATGTAGATGAGTCCTTTGGTCAAGTCACTAATAGAAATGGCAGGATTGACAGGCGGATCGGTGCAGTGTCTACAGTGATGTAGTCGATGTATCGGACTGTTGTGGTAAAGGAGCTGAGTCGAAAGGCAAAGCTCTTGATTTACCGGTCAGTCTACGTTCCTACCCTATGGTCATGAGCTTTGGGTAATGACTGAAAGGACAAGATCGCGGATACAAGCGGTCGAAATGAGTTTCCACCGCAGGGTGGCTGGGCGCTCCCTTAGAGATAGGGTGAGGAGCTCGGTCACACGGGAGGAGCTCGGAGTAGAGTCGCTGCCCCTCCACGTCGAGAGGAGCCAGCTGAGGTGGCTCTAACATCTATTCCAGATGCCTTCTGGACACCTCCCTGGAGAGGTGTTCCGGGCACGTCCCACCAGGAGGAGGCCCCGGAGAAGACCCAGGACACGCTGGAGGGACTATGTCTCTCGGCTGGCCTGGGAATGCCTCGGAATCCTCCCGGAAGAGCTGGAGGAAGTGTGTGGAGAGGGAAGTCCGGCCTCCCTGCTGATACTGCTGCCTCCGCGACCCGGCCCCGGATAAAGCAGAAAAAAATGGATGGATAGATGGAGGTTCAACATTTGCGTATTTACCTGTACAATGTAATCAATAGGAAAAACTGCCTCTTGCCCACATCTGAGAGAATGAAATCATCACATTCTACAATCTATTACCAAAGTCATTGGAGTGGGTTAATTTGTGAATTTGGCGTCAATACTAAAGACATTCTATTACCTGCCCAACTGTTAACTGTGGTGGGGGCAAAATAACTATTGATAAAAGCAGATTTTGTGGTGTAGTTGGATAAATAGGGCGTCAAGCAACCAAACAAAACATTGACAATAGGGTAAATCCTCCAGCTAAGGTAATCTTGACAAGGCCTATCTCAAGATCTGAAGATGGATACCCAGATGCAGCACAGGTTGCCCCAGTGGCATTGAAGGATGGGTCAAATGCAAGACCAAAATTAGGCAAAATGGACAATAAAGTGTACCTTAACCTTGTGAAATTCTATCTATCTTGTCACAAAATTGTGGTTAAACATGTTTGCTGATCAAATACTGGCTCCCTCTGGCTCCATCTGAGAGAATGACATCATTTTATCGCCTCTTTTTATGTTATGTGGCTATATCTTGCATATAATACTGTCTTGTTGCATTGCTCTTTTTACTGCCGTTAACAACTGCAACATAGAGGTCTGGGCTGGGAAGAACAGGCTGGATATGTGGCTATAAGCTCCCTTAAATAGACATGGTTTTAGTGGCTCATCTCCCTAAGTCCTGCCTTAGAGGGAGGAATGTCACCACATGCTACTCTTCTCTGCCTTCTCTCTCTCTCTCTCTCTCCTCCATACCAAAGCCAAGGATTTCTCCAAGCACGCCCCATCCTATTATCATCTGTAATTAAGGCAGTAGCAGCAGTAGCAACAGGGAGGCCCACCTAGCGCATTGTTGCCATGGCTAGTTGAGTCTAGTCTAATAAATGACTTTGAATGTATGTGTTGTTTGGTCCATCCTTTTTTTATCAGACAGGCAGTAATTCCTTCGCACTGACATGAAGAAAAATAATTTCTTCTCCAGCTGTTCCACTGCTCCTCCAGACTCCAGGCAGCTCCCTCTTCCACCTCCACTTACAGCAGCAGGCAGTCACATGACGTGAGTTGTCCTCAACAATGCCTACGTGGGATTTTTCCGAGGCTGAAATAAAATGGTGCACACTGCCATCTAGAGTAGGAACCAGATCTGAGAGGACTCGCTGGATATGTAACGTTATTTTAGACATGTTGCTTGTTTAAGTATGACTTTATTACTATTTACTTATATTGTATTTGCTACTTTAGAGTGGTTCCATAGTTGTTGTTTTTTATTTAAACCCATTCAAGGGCTGCTTTAATAGCAAATAAATAAGCAAATAATAAACTAATTACTAATACCAGCAACTTTAATCACTGTATGATATTAAAATGTAATGCTTGAATGAATCTTTTCCTGTAACCTACATTTTCTTGAAACGAAAAAAAGCATTTTTAAACTTTGGATAATGAATATAAGTAGAAACAAAGAAATGAATGGCAAAAGGTGTATACATTCTATCATATAATTTCTGAAGCATGGGGTTATTACAGTATTTTAGGCTACTTATTTTGTAGGATCAAGGAAGCAACATGGGCTAACACGTGCCTCAAAAAAGGCTGGGAAATATGAAAAAAGTGCTCATTTAGATTTTTAAACAGTTTGCAATAATTCTGAAGAAAACTACAAATGCTGTGTTAATTTGACAAAAAAAACAAACAAAAACAAAACAAAAAAAAAACCTCACCCAAATGTTCAGATAAAGTAAACCCACCTGTTAGCTAAACTTACCAGTAAAACGTGACTCGACACTGTGCGCATTGAAGGTAGGCTCTGTTTTGACAAAGTTCACACAACTTTTCGGTCCCCTTCGGTAAAGCAAGAGGAATTATCCGGGATTCTATGGGTAAATCTTGAGTTTCCATATTTATAAAAAAAAGTTGGCAATGAATACAGAAAATATAATGAGCTAAAAATGCAAACTAAAAGGTTAAACGTTTTCAAAGCTACAACTGCTAACGATCAGCTAATTGCTAACTGTTACCATGGAAACGAACCGCTCAGACTCTAAACTCAATCTCCATGTGAAAGTTAAATTATCTTATGACTAGCGTTAAGCTCTTTATGCAGTATGCACTAATAGTAATACATACTGTTATAGATTTATGATCTAAAAAATAAGAGTGCTTTAAAATAAATGTTTTATTTATTTATTACCCAATATACAAAAATAAGTTGCGTAAGTAAGCAGTTGTGTTTGATATCTGCAAAATTGGCTCACACTTTTTATTAGACCTAATAAAAGTAATACGTATAAGCTACTTGTGACTACTACAGTTCAGGCATATCAAAACACATAAATGGCTTGTTCTTTTTAAAGCTTTATGCACTTTTATTGGCCTATAGCCTAATTATTCTTTCTTCCGTAGATGGATGTATATGACTCCGCTGAGCAGAAGCAGAGGAACGCAGACCCAGGCCAGAAAGAAGCAGTATCCAAAGTGCCCCAGGCTCAACTCTCGCAGGTCCTGGAGGATTTCCTTATTGTGCAGAGTGTAAATCAGAGCCGCAGTAAAAGCTGTCAGGCCTACACACAGACATAAGACACATATCATCCACCGGCATAAAATTGATTATAAACATATAAGCAAACTGTAAATTGTACTTCTACTTTCTATCAGAACCAGATGTTTTAGTCATGACAGATCAATAGACCGGGAAACCCCACATAAGCTATAATTTTAGACGTGCTCTGTCGCTGTTATTTTGCCTAACCCATCACAATTTGACTAGATAGTAAATTATTTTGTTGAAGTATGTCTTTATATTATACCTGATGGTTGAAGAGTTAAACCAGTGCCTCGTGGCAATTTCAGACACATATTTGATTTACTTTATTTAGGTTTTAAAATCAAGGACCACTTCACAGATGTATTCTAAACACGTCTAGGAGCAGTAAAACTGAAATATGAATTGCTAAACTAATCTCATCCATTTCAAAACATTTCTGGAAGGTCTAAAAACTGCATGGTTAGTAGGTTTTATTGGATACATAGCAACAACTTACGGATTGGAGATGGGATATTGGGAAACATGAATAACTGGGGCCTTTGCGATTTGCTAATTGTGACCATTCAAAGTGCATTTTTGCTTCATTCGAGATTAATCTTGCGGTTCTACCATGGGTTTTAGATACGTCTTTTTCCTGTCATGCTTGCTAATTGCTATGGCAACAGTCCCAATGTTTCATTAGTCTGAAACCCATGGATACAGATTCATCATGCTTATATACATTTATTCATTAGTCCATTCATGTTTTAAACAGGGTTCAGTTCTTGTAGTTTAGTCTTATTTAGTCAGATTATACTCCTGCAAATTTTTTTCAAGTTCTAAAATATATGTTGCTTGTTATGTTTCAGATCTGGCCCATTACCTGCAAATATCTGACACAGGCCAGTGAAGTAGAATAGCCCCCCTTTGGACATGGTAAAGAGCTGTCCCAGGAAAACCAAGAAGGACACGGAGGAAAACACCACAGCGAGGACCATGAGGACTTGGACTGCTTGGAGCCACTCTAAGACACGTCAAAACATCACAGTTAAAAATAAGCAAGAATGTGTACCAGTGAGTATTAAATAAAGGCATTGCTACCAGTTTCTTTGGATGATGAGCACAGCCAGGTTCCGGTGAAGTTGTCAAATCTACAGTTATACCACAGATCTGAGTTCTCCATACCGTCCCACACCCACCAGGACTAATGAGGCACACACATTTGAAACAACAGAACATAAATTATAAATAAATGCATTTTGAATTTAATTTAAATTGCATCTGTATAACAAGGACTGTAAAAAACTAACTAACTTTGTCTAGTCTAGGGATGCACCAATCCGATACTGGTATCAGATATCTGCGCCAATACTGGAAAATTTGCTGGGTCAGGCTTCAGCTTTCAAATATCGATTCAGTTGATATCCTGGTTGAACATATAAATTGATGTAGACTATTTACTGGTTATAGTTGCAGATCAGTCTTATTTTATTTACTTTTAAAGGAAATAAATAAATAAATGCTGCTTTTCGTTTCTGTACTGGTATCAGTTAATATCGGGTACCAGCAGATACTTAGAGGAATAATATTGAAATGCAGTCCTAGTCTTGTCTCCACTCATTCCATTCATTTATGTTTAGTCTTTATTATTATCTATAATATCTGTTTTAGTCTTAGTTTTAGTCAAAAATGTGTGTAATTTTAGTCACCGTTTTAGTCAGTATGATTGCACTTTTTTAGTTTTTTTATGTGACACTGAGTAAACCTACAGTGATTTTTTTTTATTCTGTTGAAAATGACTTAAATGCTATACTGTATACTGTTTATCTGAGTTAATATTGGAGTTCAAAAAGTACAACTTTTAATTCCAATTTATAGGCCTACCTTTTCCATTGTGGCGATGAACAGCATGGCCAGTGTGATCAGGTGTAGCAAGGTCACGAACATCAGCAGGTACGCCATTTCTTATTTTTATTATTTTTTCAATCTAAAACAAACACAAACTCGATTTTAAACTTCAACATAAAGAGCCAGCTTAGAAACAGAATTTATAAAATTCACATCCAAAATCCCCACTTTCCTTTAAAAACTGGAAAAGCTACTTGTGCACTGTATTGCATAAGACCCAAGCTTCAAATTAAGACCATTAAGTTATTATTTGAACATTGCCTGCCCCGTGTGTTTTGATTGTACAGAAAACATGCAGAAATCCGAGGCGTGCCCAGTGAAAATGTAAACTAAGCCAACGTTTTTCATCCAATTAAAATCCTCTGAATGGGCGCTCTGTAATTCTCCAGACATTTGGATTTCATTAAAGGACCTTTATATGAAAAAAGCTGCCTTACATTCTACCCTGGAAATGTGCTTAAGATTTAGACCTAGAGTAACCTGAATTTCCTGCAGGATCAATGAAGTGTCTACCTATCGGCAGAGAACTACTACTATTTCTATGTGTTACTGATACAACTACTTTTATACTTCACCAAATATTTTATTATAGGTGAATCAGTATGTAACTTCCTGGAGGTGGCATGTCATTTGCATGATTCCATGGAAATAGAAAGTTAAAACCATACTTTGGAACATTCTCCACAGAGAAAGATACCTTTTATGCCACACTGTGGAAGATTACAGCCAAAGGAACAAGATTTCCTTGGAAACAAGCAGGAGGGGCCTAATAAGAGTCAGGATTTTTTTTTTTTTTTGGATATGCAAGACTGCTCACAGTAAGGACACATGGGACTAAGGACTAAGTTTTTCAGTGCAACAAACAATCAAAATGAAAAAAGCATGTTTTTATTTTAGTCTATTTTTGACTAAAAAGTTATCTACTGTGACTTTAAGTTTGATTTATGCATACACAGTAAAAAAATAATAATTTAATAGATCTCAGGTAGAACTTCAATCTATAGGAATAGTGAGAATGTATTCATTTTAAATATATTGTGAAATGAAGGATATTTATACATTTTAACTCATGGCATATTGAATTCTAATAAAGGCTGTGTTACTGTCATAAGATAAAATGCTTAAAATAATTGTGTCTGTATCAGTTTGAGATTCGTACTTAAGTAAATTACTAAAACCAAGATCTTTCCGCAGTATTCACAGAATTCTTTTTGATCTTGTATTCCTTTAATCAAAATGTTACAACTTTCTCGTTTTTATTTTATAGTATAATTTTATTAAGGAGACATGAAGGGCACGACATGCACAAAGGAGTTCATTAAGTGACAGGGCGACACTGTTAGATGTTTACTGATGCTGATCTGAGGCTGAGGTCCAAGTGGGTGGGCTCTGTGCTATCACTGTCCCATTATGTCATATATAGGACTACAGTCACATACAGACAACAGAGGCTTGAGTTTACAATACCCCATGCTAGGCAGTTATAGTGACATAAAAAATAAGAGGTTAAATATGCCATTTAATTACTACTTATTATTACTTTGCACAGCAACATATATTACTACCGCTATACTACTACCATTGCTTCTACTTAAATGCGATATCAACTAGGTAGTGCAACTAAGCAGGCTACTGTACACCTCTTGTCACACGGGACAATAATAATAAATACATACATTTGCACAGAAAGACAGAATGCCATACATTTCATATTATGGTCCCTGTCCCAAGTCTGTATAAATGTGAAACTTTGAGAAAAACTTTACAAACTATGTCATAGAATACTACACCAATTTATCTGTCGCCATAGAAAAAATTGTTAATGGCAGCAGCTGGGTTTTAGCTGTAGAATAGAATATTAAGTCAGTTTAAAAAATAATAATACTACATTTTGTCTTCAGATAAGTGGGTTATAGTAAACATAGTAGTAGTAGTTGTACTGAATTTCCTAGGCTAACATACACTTTATTGTCCCTCTGAATTTGTTCTATACATTTTTTCAAAGTGCTGCTGGGGCAACCAGTCAGGAGAAGTGGCAAGGGGCAACAGCAGTCTAGCACCCAAACTCCACTTGGAAAGAGATAATTGGAAATTTAACCTGAAACTTTCTAGCTTTGAGGTTATTTTATAAGGTTGCTAACAGCTTGTGTGTCCAACTTCCAGCTCCAAAATAATCTTGTAATTTGACATTGACTTGTGACAGCAGACATGTGAGATTCTGAAGTAATGTACCAAGAAGAGCTTTGGCAAAACAACAACAATGATTTAGGCAGCAGTTATGGTATCTTTGAGTACAAGTATCAAGTAACCTTTAGTAAAAGTACTTGTAGTGGCAATGGTAGTGGCTGTACATGCGGTAATAATATTTTTATCTTATGGGGGCATCGGAGTACAATTTTAGTCAAAGTTGAAGGAAAAGTGATCGCAGAGGTAATTTGTGGTAGTACTTGTTCTTGCCCAAAAAAGCCATAATGGTATCCTAAATAAATCAACCAATAATTACGCCAGGTTTTGCCCTTCATAATACACAAACAATTCAGTTAAAATAGAAAAAAATAACATCATGTACTTTCATGTACTGCGTTCAAGTACTTTACAATGACTAATATATTTTATAGCAAAATCCTAAACTTACCTTAGTTCTTTGGTTTGTCTTCAGCACCGATCACCAACTTCTTTGCCTTCAAAACTCCAGTGCTAGTTTTGGTGGTCCTCCTCACTCCTCACCACACCTCCTTTTTTTAGTCTCTTCATCCCAAACTTTCAGAGGTTTACACCCACTTCCTTTGCCTAGAACAGAGCTCCCTTTTGCACACATTCAAAACAACATCATCATCCACAAAGCAGACTGCAAAAGACCCACCCATTACCACTGGGAACTGCATATAAAAAGCACGTGTTCTAAAGAGTCCATTGGGGAAAAAAAGATGGAGAGAGGGAGATGTGGATTAGGTAATTTTCACTAAGTAGTGCATTCATGGGGTACTTCAAGAGTTGAGAGATGTAACTTGAAAAACACACTGTAGTACTGCAATATGTAGCACAGTCATTTGCAGCGGGATAGAATGAGTTAAAGGGCCAAAGGGAAAATTGCCCAGTTGGAAAAAACATGGAGGTGTAAAATTGCAGAGCAGTAGATTGGTAAGGGACAAAAGCTAAATCCTTAAAGGTATAGTTGAATGTTGACTAAACTTCTATGGATCTCAAATTGCAAGTTAGGAGAAGGAGAAAGAAGCATAAAGAAGAAATAAAATGTTATAAATAAGATTTAGATAAAATGCTATAAATAAGTTAAATTTAAAATCTCAGTTGCAGTTGAACACAGAGTATTTTCCGGAGTATAAGTCGCACCAGAGTATAAGTCGCACCAGCCAAAAAATGCATAATAATAAAGGAAAAAAACATATTTCACATATAAATTGCATCTGAGTATGCACACCCGGCCAAACTATGAAAAAAAGTGCGACTTATAGTCCAGAAAATACGGTATCTATTATTTCAGTGTTATGTGTTACATTTACAGGCTTTAAATATGCATATTACATAAGGTAATAAATAAATAAATGAAAATGCTTGAACTAATAAGTCTAAATATGCAATTTAACCATGCGTATACTCCTCTATGGACCAGCTGCTGAGATGGGTCCCACTGCAGGACTCACCACCCTTACCAAGTAATAAGTATGTCCCATCTATATTGCTTTTTCTCACTTTTTGAAAGATTTTCAATTCAATTCCCTCATACCTACATGGTGATGTTAATCTCTAGTTTCAATAGCTAATAGTTAAGCATTTAGCTATTGATTTATTATACCAATAGGCGCAAGGAAATGAGATGTATTATTGACTAATCACAGAAAAGCATTCAAATATAAGTTTTATTTGTTTTTTTCCCCCCCCACCCCCCACCT
>KN471587.1:26388-45526 GCA_000787095.1 Periophthalmodon schlosseri
TGATTGGTTGTTTCCCCCCCCACCCCCCACCCCCCTCCAACTGGGATGGATGCTATAAAGGTTGGGGACTAATCTGGTGTACTTAGTGCAAAAATAATAACAACTTAGAATTGATACAAACCATAGTCAAATAAATGGTCTATCATATGATGATTTAATCCAGTAAATAGCGTCGCCTAGTGGTAATTCAGTTTCACACACCTATCTTGTAAAAGCAATATTATATTAATGGATTGGTAAGTGTATGTTAAATAATTCCATATATAGGTCTGATCATAGTCCTGCAAAACATCATTGATCATCAAATAACACATGTAAGATCGGACCATATTAGGGGCTTTACAAGTGGAAGTTACCATTTGTTTGTTTGGGGGTACTATTAACCAACGTAATTACAGACTGCTGCTTATTTTCCCAAAGTAGTGTCGTTGAAATAAAACATTTTTCTTATAGATATGATACAAATTATATCTTGTTAGAAAACTTTTAGTTTTTCTTTTAAAATTGTAAATCTTCAAAAATGTCACCCCCTTTTACCACAGTGGTATAGTCCGTTGCCTAGGAGCTGGCAGAAGCCAAGTTCTTCCACCGCGCCTGCCCGTTAGCATTTCCAGCGCTTCTAAAATGGTGAGTGCATTCTCAACACAGAGACAGTCTGTTCACTATTTGACCCACGATTTAAAGCAACATTTATAATCCCACGTCACTCCAAAAAGTACATAAAAGGTTATAGAATGCAGCATAACCCAGACTGGAAAACACCCGAGCGAATGTTGCCGTTAGCGACTAGCATTAGCTGCGTGGAAGAGGGCGCTTTATCAAGTTGTAAACTAACTTTGGTTTTCATAGCTGTTTGCTATAAAACTGTCATTTGTCACTGCTTATTGGTATATTTCAGCTTTGTATTGGCACTAGAGTGTTTGTACCGCCCCTGGTTCTAAGCTCCATGCTTGAGGAATGCAAAGCTGTTGTCCCACAAAAAGAAGCCCAGTTGCTCCTCCTCTGCAGACATTTTGGGGTACAGCTGGGAAATGTTTTGGTCTGGTTGCAAAGTCGTACACGATGCCATTTGAAACAGTTATTAATCATGAACAATTATTTCATCAATGGTAATGACAGTCCATGTGTAATAGAAAGGTTGATACATGTCTTGAGTAGATTTAGGTTAGCATAAATAAGAGATACTCAGTGACAGCTAACTTTCGTACAGTGGGTTAATGTGGCTTTCCAAGTGTCATTATTATTAATAGCATCATATGCTGTAGTATTATTACAGTATAGTGTTATCAAGTTAATTTACTTACTTATGGTAATACATATAGTAGGCTATATTTAATAAATATTACTATGCTGCATGTTCTTTTAGTACTAGCAGCATAAATGAGCATAGATTTTTGTATGTTGTTCTTTTTGTACATCACCAGTTTTCATATTGTATGGCTGCTACAGTGTCTATGAAAATAAACCAATCCAAGTTCGAGGCCAATATGAATCATTTGAAATATTAAGACTTTCATTTTCATGGCAACCCTTAATACTCAGTTTAAGTAATTTATGGACTGCATGTTCAAACAGACTAGCACTACTGAAAGAGCTATTAAGTGATACCAGTTTTATGACATTTTATCAGCTTCCCATTTTGCATAGCCTGAGGTCATGTGTATCTTTAAACATCTGTGTGCAGGCCTGAACTTGACGATTGTATTCTTGTTTTCTTCTCACAGTGGAGAGTGAAAGAAGAGGTTGCTATGGACAGTATTCAACCACTCTGAGGATTTAGTGCCTGTTCTTTCCTAATTGCGCTGGAAGGGAGATGCGGGCTCCTCTATCTGAATCGGACCTGATAAGAAAACATTTGTTCCACTGATGAAGCTTTCGTTTCAAAAGTGACAGATGGATCCTGAAGAGGTATTTTAGTTTATTGAATTAACATTATATAACATGATGAAACTCATTATGCTTGTGTATGGTAAGTTATATTATGTTGTATAAGGATAACTGGATAATTGTGTTTTATGGAAGTGGCCGTAGTTTCCAATATCATTTTTTTGTGCCATAAAAAAAGTTGGTTAAAAAAATACACTAACGAGAATGATGAAGCAGCACAGGAATGTGTGTCAACATTCTTTGACCCTTTGTAATGCCAGTCCAGTTAATATTGCTTTGTGTGCGGCATAGTGTGGCATAGTTTCCAGGAATTATTAGGCTGGGTTTTTTTTACTATGGATGTTATTTTGAGATACAAGGTTGAAATATCTTCAAGATCATAGACTGAAATAACTTTATTGGCAGCATACTATTTAAGACAAGATTTAAATAAAATCACACATTAAGGCTGTGTTCTTACTTGTAGAAACACTTCAAAACACATGAAAATTCAGACAAAACTGGAACTAAACCTGAATTAGACCAGAATTTAACCTGGATTACACAATTTTAACCTGGATTAGACCAGGACTAAACCAAGTGTAGAACAGGAACAAACCAAGTATAATCTAAATCATTGTCTGTATTGTTATTATAGTATTGTTCCAAGTCCTACCCAGTTCTGTCAAACATAAGGTTATATGGCCCTTCAGTTATTGACAACACATTACTCTACTGCATATTGATCCAATGATTTGCAGTAGGAATTGCAATTTTCTGTTATGAGCCCCATTGAATTGTGAGGTCTGTATCAAAAGTCAAGTGTATTTGCCCTGGGGTAGCCTTGTCCCTTTTGGTCTGATGTGTAAATACCTGGAGCAGAGACCTGATCCTGTCCTTGTGAACAATAGTACGCGCGTTGTCTGCTGGTCTCCCACAGTAGCCCTCTCTCTGCACTCTCAGGTTACACGACCATTGTACAGCTTGAGTTTGGTGACAGGTGCTTAGTTGCTGGCATGCCCCTCTGTTGTCCCCAGCCTTCTGCATGTGTCGAGCAAACGGATCAGATACCAGCAGCGATGACAACCCTGAGCAGTTTTATTGATCTGGTGTTGGTGAAGATCAAGTAGACATTTAAAACATAGTTAATTTGTGTATGGCAGACCGTATGTTCCATCAAGGCTATGATAGTCATTATATATGTTATGACTGAAAATAACTATAGGCCAAAATTGGTTATGTTTGCTTTGCATAACAGGCATAACATCTGAATTTTGAAAAAGCCCTAGCATTTTTTTCAATTATCCTTATTGAACCTTTGAACAGGTGGGCAATATATCTAACTGTCGATTATATTGTGAATGTTTTTTTGAAGATATGTGATTATGTAAGATAAAAAAAGAGCTGATTAAAAATATGAAAATGGCACAAACTTATGTTGTAATCTTTCAAAGGGTATAAAGTGTAAAGTGATATTTCTGCACTTTTGTAGGTCATTCTACAGTCTTTCACATTTGTCTTATATTTAAACTGAAACAAAGAAGTTTTAGGGGCACAAATCTTTTCTAGTGCCAAAATATCTTTTGATTTTTGTCAGAATACTCCACAAATACTGAGACATCAATTTTTGCCAATATTGCCCACCCCTATTTATATGTAGTACAACACCTTTCACTCATAGTTGTACGGTACTCATTGACTTGTCTGTCCCCTAGATCCCAGTGGAGGGGGCCTCTCCTCCGGGGCTCAGACCAGAGCAGGTGCAGGATGACCTGGTACAGCAGCTCCGGGACTGTGAGGCCAAACTCCAGTCAGCCACAGATGAGCTGCAGACCCTCCGGACGCAGCAGGCCAGTGAGATGGAGGAGGTGAATTATTCAAACTCCTCTGGGCTTTTTGTGCTGCAAAAGGTCAACTATTACAGAGTTACTTATATGACTACAGTACCACATATGAACCAGGTCATATTGTTGCTTTAGGTTTTATATGTTTAGCTCACTGTCGCATGGCTATTCTTTTTCACAAGTTACTGGCCAATTTCAATTTGCTGGCCAATTTCAATTTATTAAAATTGATTCTCTGTCTGGAGAGCAACAAAAATCTAATTTAAAAATTGGCTTAGATGATGATAGATGAATGTCAAGGTTAGGCTGCAGTTATGCATCAAAATCAATGGGCCAAACTGTCAAATGGGACAGAATGTGAAATTGCCAAATATTTGTCAAAATCTTCCCGAATTTAGCTAGTTGGCTAGCGTTAATATTAAATCCTGATAATGCTCATCTTTAATAATATGTAGGCCTTCCTTGGAATAAAGGAATAAAGATCCAGAAATGTAAAAATAAAAATATAATCATTCTATCAGATTCTAAAGGTATTATTTCACTATGGTAAAGATAATGATTCTCTAGTTGTAGTTGAATGCCACTAAAGCCAAGGCAATAGAATTGTATGTTGTCATTATAAATTATATTGTAGCGTTCTGGTGTAAGGAAACGTTTATTTGCTATACTAAACACAAAATATCAGATGATTTTAATATTTATAAGGTTGAGAGCTATGTGGCCCATATTCGTGGTTTGCTGGAGGAAAGAGAGAGCCTCACTGCAGACTACGAGAGGGACAATGAACAGTTGCGGCTGGAGCTACACCACATTCGACAGCAGCAAGGTAAATATAGTCCATCTACTGAGCAAGGCCGTCTCCCATCGAAATATTTCACATACCTATTACAGAACTCTGTATACCCGCCTGATGTTATGGAGAAATGATGCAGCCTTCTCACACAATGTTATTTCAGTTATTCTAATTGTCTAAGTTGTAATTTTGAATTTTTATAAATAAATTACCCAGCACTCTTGTCTTCCATGCTAACCACAGCCTGTTTCATGTGGACAATAATGCCAAAAAACATTTATAATAACTACACTTTTAATAGCCTAACAGAGGGGGTATTACATTTCTATGGGATATTAATTGCCTAATTGCCAACACATAGCATATTTATATCACCATGTTACCTTTTATCCTTTTGAAAATGCTATATTCATGGACAACACAACAACACATCAACAACGTTTAATAAATTTCAGTTTCGTTTTGACACTTTGAGTCCCCCCTCCCTTTGCTCACTCCATTCAGAGTGCTTTTGCAAAACAATTGGTGTGCATTTCACTAATGAAACTACTGTACATCACATCGGGTTTGTGAAGCTGGAGTGTATTGTTTTGTATCATGTATATTTATGGAAAATTGCCATTTGGGATCATGGGTAACATAGGCTTGTGGGCTGAGTCTTCAACAGGCTCGTACTGCTAACCATAGGGCCGAGACATGCATGGATGACATATAAAACCTCTTCAGGCATTTGATGCATGTTTTGATATGGGAACAATGCTATAACATGACTGAAAGCTCCAAAAAGTCGCTTTTACATAATACCCCCTCTTTAAGAATAATTCAGGCTCAAAAACGACTTAATTAATACCTTAACTCCTAACCCTAACCGCCTAATTAAGAAGTTAAATAAGCCTGAATCACTCTTAACAAACTATTTGTTCATTCATTCTTGGTTCATGCTTTATGAAGACTATTAAATGTGTAGCTATTATAAAGTGGTAGTCAATCTTTTATTTATCATTATGTCAGTCCAGTTGTCCTTCCTGATATGACTCTTGAGGCTCCATGAGACTGTATTGATGTCCTTATATTCCATTTTAAACTATAAATAAATAAACAAATGACAGCAAATCTCCATAGGCCTGTCATGATAATTACTATGTCGATTTATCGTTTAATATATGATCACTGGAACAATATATTATGGGGCTGAATATTTATCGAGTGTACAATTTCTTTATAAAAATCGGGAGATGTGGGGTATTTTTGTTGTAGTGCAATAACATTTGAGCTGCAAAAGGTTGAACAAGTGACTTGTATGGCTAATTATTGCTTCTGCTATTTATTTGTTGCAGCTCATGCCTCTTAATGATACTGTCTATTAAAAAATGGTTTACTAGGATTATCTTGTATTATTGTTATTGTATTAGTGACATAAAGTAATTTCATTATTATCGTTTATCACAGAATAACTCTGTAGGAATATATTGTGCTTCAAAATGTGTTATTGTGACAGGCCTAAATCTCCATTTGACTACATTTACAAGTAGGAAGATTTAAAAAAAATTCATAATTCACCTTATTTGTTCTTCAGAGGTGGAGAGTAAGGAGTTGGCAGAGATGCTGGCGCAAAAGGACCTAGGGGAGATCGGGTTGAGCACTCCCAGTGAGCTGGTGGCGTATCTGCTGGTGGAGAGGGCCACACTACTGGAGAGACTAGAGGAGACTGAGAGGAGGCTGGAGGGACATAGTGTGGGTGACGAATACAGGGAAATGCATTTACAGGTAAGGACAAGTACTAAACAGCAGTCTGATTTACTAAAATAATATAATCCAGTCAACTGGCTTTTTTGTAAGATTCAGGCATGCCTATTACTATATTTTTGCACCTTGGAGTTTAGTGGTTATACTTGAATTGAAAAAAAAAAAGAAAACTTACAAATATTGATTGATTCTGCACAATTCTAGATACCTTAGGTTGAAAATATCCTTAAAACTCCACAATATTGTAGCAAAGGTCAAAAGGGTTTCATTTTGTGACTGACTAGCCTCCTCAGTGAATTAAGGCCTACTGCGATCTTGCCACAGCAAGATAGAATTATTAAAATTAACACGGTGGGTGAATAAATGCACCCAACGAACAAATAAATCGTTAAATACATTTTGCATTTTCTGGCATATTGTATGTATCAGTTAACATAAAAACCTAATACATAATATTCAAATAACATGATATTTAAATGTTGCACTTCTTTGATGGTACCGTTTGATCCCAGGAGATGGAGCACTTGAGGCAGTCCGTGGGCGAAGGGCTGTGGATGCAGAAGGAGGAAATGCAGAAGACAATGGAGAACATGGCCAAGGTGAGCTCATTCACATGTCACCATGGAGACCAGGACACAACAATAATGGATTTATACCAAATTACACAGGTGTGTCTTTGTTCTCCTATTCATCTGGGTTTGTTATTATAGCAACTGAAGAAGATTATCACCAATGCAATTTTCTCCAACTCAGAAAACATTGTGTGGATGTGTCACATACAATTATAATCTTTTACCATTCAGTTACAATATTTCTTTATTTTAGGGAAATCTTGGATCAATGCAATCTTTAGTATGTTTGATATTACAAAAACTAAAGCATTTTTAGTTCACAATCACATTTGCCTGGCAAATCTAGAATGATATCTCTTTGTATTTTTTACACAGAGGGATATCTGGTCCCCACTCCCTCCTTCGCATCTCTAGCCAGAACCAAACATGCAATCAGAGTTCATGACACATGTGAAATGAAGGAGCTCATTGGTCACCCATCATTTACAAACAAATGACATTTGTCTCTCCTCAGATTAACAGAGTTTAGTGTTTCGCTCATTGATTCTGCAGAAATCCACAATGTTTCTCAGTGATATATATTTTTTTCTTTTTTTTCTCTGTAAGTGTCTCCTCCATTATTCATTAAAATTTGACATCCTTCCTTGTTATGATTAACATTTTAATAAAACTAATGATTAAATATTCAATTTCCAGATATATTTTAAAAAAATCATTATTTGTAATCCCAGAGTGTGAGGCTGAGGGGGCAGACTCAAAACTAATGGTGGGACTGACTTGTGTTTGAAGAAATGAATTGTACTTATTTTGGTTATTTTTCATAATTTACTTAAAACTTGCCGGAGACTTCTTGTTTTTATTCCTACATTATATGAAAGTATGGCTAATACACTTGTCAATCACACCCATCTGAACTCTGGGAGATTCACCAATGACCAGACTCACATCTTCGGAAAGTATTGAAGAAGTGTGTATTCTGGATCCCAGGCAACTTTTACATGAGAACAAATGAAGAGCTTTTTTTCAAATACATAAAGAGTTCATCTGTTTATTTAACAGGTTAGAACTGTAATTTGTTGGGTAAAAAATACTATTTATTCACTGTGTTGGAAATTACTTCTCTGTATTTGACGCTTCCTTCAGACTGTGCCTCTTGTTGTCAGAACAGTGGGCAATTTGTGTAGTGGCCGATTACCCTATTGTGAATTATTAATGTATATTACCATAGTATTTTTTTATCTTGTTGTACGTTTTTGTGCACACATTGATCTTTGATTTTAGCAGTGCCCAACCCAAAGCCCATGGAAGAAGCTGTTTGGTCTGCGCAGATCTGGTCAGAGCAAATACAATCTCACTCCTGTACGTTCAAATCTACGTTCAGTCTATTTCCACTCAACTAACACCAATCATGGGACCATCGAATCCTTACCTGTCCATGCATGACCACCACAAACTTATGTACTAGCATGTCACGGGCTAAAGCATGTCTGTTTTAACTGTCAAAGTGTTACTAATAATATCGGAACCTTTTTTCCCAGGTCTGCAAAGATGAAAACCTGCATGCATCTTTCTAATGATAATCCACAAAATTAGCTACAGTATATTTTCCTTATTTAAGTTTGATGTGTTTTTTCTTTAGGCTCGTATTGAGGAGATTACCCAGGAGCGTATTGAGCGGCAGAGGCTGGAGAGGGACCTGGAGGAGGCGTCTCGGAGGTTGGCTATGGCACATCAGGACATCAGAAGACTCACCAATGAACTGGACACAGCCAAAAACAACAACACAGAGTCCAGTGGTACGACGGATTTCTTTTTTATGGAATTGGAAAAACAAACGAAAACATGAGGCATGTTGTAGCTAAATCAACTAGATAAGGTCTGTATATGCCACTTGGCATATTTGTCCCACTTACATTTAATGGTATACTTATTGGTAAAATTGTCCACTTTCAAATTAAAAGTAAAGTTTTTTTGTTTTTTAGAAATGCCCACTGTTACCTGAGCCTTGACAATTGATTAATTTTGTGTTATCCACTTCTTTGTAATACCTTTTTTCTCTCCTGCGAAAAGTATATCCCAAAGGTGTCATGAAGGCTTTAAAATGATTGCTGTCACAAACATTTTCATGGGGTTTCTCAAATTACCAATGTTTTCAGTGACATTTTAGAATCATTCATGTTTTCCCTGAAATTTAACTATCAGCATTTTAATAAAACTTGATTAAATGTTAAATTTACAGATTAAAAAAAAAAAAAATCATTCTTTGTAATCCCAGGATGTGAGCTTGAGGGGGCAGTCCAAGAAGTAGAAAATCTGAAAAAGGAAGTGGACAAACTCAAAACCAATAGTGGGACAGACTTGTGTTTGAAGAAATTAATTGTACTTATTTTGGTTATTTTGCATAATTTACTTAAGATTTGCCAGAGATTCCTTGTTTTTATTCCTACATTATATGAAAGTATTTGTATTTTTTTCAGATATGGTGAATCTACAGAAAGCCAAAGATCAAAACGACAAACTGGACTCTGAAAACCAAGCTCTAAGAGACAGAGTCCACACTTTAGAGGCTGAGAAGAGAAACCTAATTGAAAAGGTAGACATGTAGATTGAAGAAAAGTTTGAGAAAAATGTTGACTAATTATTTCTGACAACCTGCTTATTGTCTGTATTGTCCATACATAGATTTCAAGGAACAGCAACCCAGATGTTTCTTCCAAAGAGGAGGAGCTGGGCTTTGGTGATGAACAAATAGTGAATAAATCTGCCTTATTCACCAGTGATAGTGATCCTGTTCACAAACGGTAAATGTAGTATTATTCAGTGTTATGTTTGCAGAGGTGGAAAGTAGGCCTTGGTGATATGGAGATAAAAATTGATCTCATCCATGTGATGATCTGCAATTTTGGCCCTATAATCATATGGTGATTCACTGTTTTTCTATTTAATGCAGCTCAGACACACACTTTTCCACCCACTTTATATATTGGTTAAAATTTGTTAGGTTCTGAGTGAGTGACAGCTGGATTGAACCAATTACAGTGAAGCAGATTACTTTATTAAACGCAATAGAAAAATAAGTGCACATGAATCGTAATAAAACCAAAATTGTGAGCTCCAGTGGAAAGTAAATAATTACAAATGATCATATTATTGTAATTGTATTGTAATTGAGTGGATTTTTTCAGTAGACTTTTAAACATACTTGTAATTGAGTATAATTCATATAATTCATACAATTGCACTTCATTACATTTAAAATCATAGAAGTTATACAGTACAGTACAGCACAGGTCCCAGTTGTCCCAAAGCACATCTACAGCACTTTCCACCACTGCTTGTTTGAAATCAGTTTTTTCATAACCAGGGGATATAGTCAGCTCCCTTTAGCCTGTTTTGGGTGTGTGTCTCAGGTGTCACGCAGCCATGGAGGACGGTCTGGTTCAGCTGAAGGATCTCCAAAGGCAGCTGCAGAGACAGAGGAAGGAGAAGGAAGAGCTAGAGGAGAGGAACGAGGAGCTGGAGGCCTTACTGGGGGAGACTCAGAACAGCAGCCGTGAGGAGAGGCACCGGCACGAGGGGGAGGTGGAGGGGCTGCACAGGAGGGTGAGGGACTCAAATCTATTACAGAGCAATGTTAGGGTTTTAGGTTTGTTTACATGGGAACTGCTGTGGTGCAGATCAAAAGTCTTGAAGCTGAACTAAGGAAGCACGAGGCACAAGAGCATCCTCTGAAGAATGGAGACGAGGTCAAGACAGAGTCCTACTTACAACTGGTAGGAAATTACTGCTAAACTTCACAGTATGTTCTCTTTTTAGATATATTTTACAGCTCAAATTGGCCTTGAGACCACTATTCTATAGCCGTTGTTGCATCTCGAGCTCAGGCATTGGTGATTTGTGGTGGTCGGAAGGGCCATTGGTGCAGATTCTAAGCTAGTTCTGCTCAGTGTACACCAGGGCAACAAGCAGGAGCAGGCTCTCCTCCAGGCCAAGTAAGAGTCAGGTTTGTGGAGATGCAAGACCACCTACAATAAGGCACATGTTTTGCAGTGCAATAATGAAAAAACATCTATTATTCAGCAAAAAATGTTACATGGTGGTTACATGGTTATATTATTCATCAGTATTCCAAACCTTAATTATGCATAAGTAAGTAGTAATTGCTTAAAATAAGTAGTGGTTTATTAAAATGCTGCCCCACTTCTTTCTAGCATCTCAGAGACAGCAGTCAGGAGAGAATGGCTATGCTGGAGGCTCGTCTGACGGAGGAGAAGGACTGGAGGAAACAGCTGGAGGTGGATCTCAGCGCGGCCCAGACTGCTCTCAAGAAGGACAAAGAAGTAAAACTCACTGAGGACTAAATTAGTGGCATAAAGTGTTAAAAGAGGCATATTATGCTATATCTAATTTTACTCTTTTAAACATGTTATGGTCAACGTCAACCCATTTCTACATAGTTTTAAATCAGTATTGTGATTTAAATGAATTAAATGTAAAATAATAATCTATGTGTCTCTATATGCCAGAAAAAAAACATCTTTGTTTCCATACCAGACAGTTCAAAACACGCACAAGACACTTCACCTCCCCAGCAGCCAAAATAGAGAAATTTTAAATATGGGGTTATTCATTTACCTAGTGGTTAAATGGTGAGGTTTTCAGGTTACAGTTTAGCTCATATGCCTGCAGGCTCTCCAAGCGGCTGAACGAGAGCTGAAGAAACTGAAGATGGAGGTGAACAGTCTGCAGACCGAGTGCCAACAAGGGAAGACGCTGATCAAGAGCCTCACCCAAGTCAAAGGAGAGAAGGCTATTCTGGAGGAAAAGGTATGGATATATGGAATAATAATAGCTCAGAAAGATGTGACTAAAACTTAACTATATTAATCTTCCTGTGCTCAGATGGCCCAGCTGGAGCGTGCCCACAGCCGCCTGCAGACTGAGCTGGAGCGAGTGAAGGAAGATGAGAGGACTAAAGAGGCCCAGAGAGGAAACAGCGTTCAGATGGAGCATTTACAACAACAAGCCAATCGACTGAGAGGGGAAGTAGACAGTCTGCAGTCTGCTTACAACAAACTCAGGTACTATATGAGAGACCAGTGTACTGTCATCTGTGTTTAATCATATACCGGGTAGTGCTCGCTGCAAAATTGTACATGTTATATCAACTTAAATCAAAATGGAGTCATGCATTTTTTCGAAGTTCAGGGCTCTCAAGCTCCGACATTTTGTTTCTTTGCGTAAAAATACCTGTTGTGATGTAGGACTGAATGATTTTGGAAAAATATCGATTGCGATTTTTCTGACGAGCATTGCGATTGCAATTACATTTTTTGTGTTAATAATAGGATTCTGTTCAAAGTTCACATTTTAAACATCTCCAGAAGAACTGACAAAAATTATGAACTGACAAACTAATACTAGAATCACATTTCAGAACACATTTCCACATGTATGATCTTGAGAGCTAAAATGCTTTGTCCCACAGCATGATGTCATCTGCACAGACACCTTCACTACACTTTTAATAATGTTTCATGTTTTCATTTTTTCCACACTTTACTTATTCACAGATCCACTTCAACAGCTTTGAAATCACTGCTAATCTGCTAACATGTATTTTGTACTGCTCCCTACACCATGACTTGATGATATTCCAGGGATGAGATGGCCTTGGAGCGGCAGCAGACCTCCGAGCTCCAGGACAAACTGAGCGTCAGTGTCCAGGAGAAGATCAGCGCTGAGGGGGAGAAGGAGAGGCTTCAGCTGGAGGTGCAGCATCTGAACGAACAGCTCAAGTTACACAAGGAACAAATAGAGTCCTGCAAAGAAGCACTGACCAATCAAAGTCAGAGGGTCCTGGCAGAGGAAAGGGTCAGCCCAGTGAGGAGCACTAGAGAGGAGAGCTCTGACCAGGTGACCACATGCTTTTGTTTGTATGCAACAGTTTGTTCATACAGTTTGAATTGCAAGAACTTTGAAACAAAACTATTGAATCATTTACCTTTTTTTCTTTTTTTGCACTATTTAGACATGACTAACAATGCAAGATAAATTTAAATAAATTCAAAATCACAGTTTGATTACAATTAAAGTCACACAAACGCTACAATTACTGAATATAAAGCTCTCTGAAAATAGTAAAGTTGTATAATGTATAAAACCTGCTAACCCTGTAGTTTAAACCTCTAGAGACATCATCTTCATTCGGCTTCCTGTTCATAGGCGCAATGTTTATGACTTTGCACCAATCAAAACGTTTTCGCAACAAAATTCATGGATAGTTCTACTACAGTATTTTAACACTAGTGGGTTGTATTGCATTTTTAAAACCTGTTTATGTTTCTTTAGATTTTCCATCTGAAGCTGGAGCTGAGTCAAGTCCAGGCCAAATTGGATCGAGAGCGAGAACTGTCCTCTCAACACCAGCTGGCCCTGCAGGCCCAGCTCAGCGAAGCACAAGCTCATGTTAAGGTAACTATTTAGACTATTGCCAGTGCATCTTTTTGCAGTGACTGCTTTCTTTAGGGCCGAGAATTTAATCAAATTTGACTAAAAAGGATTCAGGATTCTATCCTTTCAAATTGTCAAATGGTCAGCTTGGGTCTTTTTAATCAAGAGGTCTAAAGCCAATCCTCTGTCAGTTAAAGTTTTTTTGTTTAAATGCCAATGATTAAGTTTGTATTGTCTATCTTCAGGAAATTAGTATTGAAAGATTTTATTTGTTTATCAAGACAAAATTAAATAAAACAATTGACATGAGGAAAAAATTGTAAATACTTTTTTGTCATACTGCCCAGGCGTAGCTGTATATATTCTGTTTTTGTCTGCACAGTCCCAGGATTCTGTGTTGAACCAAAGGGCAGAGGAGGCCCGGCAGATGAAGCAGGACTTACAGAGAGCCCAGAGTCTGTTCACTTCAGCTGAACGAGAGCTGAGATACGAGAAGGAGAAGAACATGGATATCAAGAAACACAACACACTGTTGGAGCAGGAGAAACTCAAGGTGAGGGCCTACAACAGTGGTCATTATGGAATTATATGTGCAGTAAAGTCTGGGCTGTTAAGTGTGGTTGATATGTTACTCTGTGAAGTTGGGAAAAAGCTTTATATTTTACAAATCGTGTAAAAGTAATACTTATTTTGTACAGTGGCTAAAGTGTTTCAATTCAGTTTTATGTTTTGGTCTTGATGTCTTCAACTTTTCAACTTTTAACCCTCATATAAAAATATCTCTAGCTCTAGAATAGATGGATAGATATAACTGTTGATGTTATTATTACTTGAATTTTACCATATGCATCAAAGAAACATCTCATATAAAAGTTAAAAATTGACTGGCTCTGTTAGAATTTGCCTTTTGGCGTTTTCAGATGTTTTGACCTGATCAAAAACATCTTAAAACATGAAAAACAGAACTAGTTAATTTTGTTTACAGTGGTCCAAAGTTAATTCTAATTATTCATCATGGTGAGTTTATTAGTGGTTTTCACTACTCACAGACTACTACTCAGTGAGGAGTTTTGCCGTGACTGTAAAGCTAACAACATTAACTAGCATGTTAATGCACACTTCTTGGTTATCAAACTATAAAATACAGGTCCTTTAATATTTTTGATATTACTGGGCCAATCCAAATGAAACCAAAGTTTCTTTTAACATTTTTTGCTAGGGTAATTTCTTTTCAAATGGCCCATTGTTCATAGAGTTGGTTTATATAGATCCCTGCCCTCCACCTGAAATGATGACATCACTCAAAATCTAAATTGTCGTTACCGCCACCTATTAACTAAACTAAGTATAAGTAAGTAACTATGAGAAAACGGCAGATAAACTGTTATAATGTAATCTCTGTTGTCAGTTATGTGCAGAGTTGAAGCAGCTCCAGACCAAGTTGATCCACACGGAGCAGAGTGTCCAATCCCAGGTTTCCGAGTGCAACCGACAGCAGAACAAGATCAGAGAGTTAGAGCTGGAACTGGCACGCTCCACCTCCAACCGCAGCGCCACCACCAGCCTACAGGAGGAACTGCAGGCTGAGAGAGCGCGCCTCATCACTGCTGATAAGAAGGTCAGACAGACATTGTAGCTTGTTACTGTATGTAGAGCTGTCACAATAAGTCATTTTGTAGTGCGATATATTACTTGAGAATTGCGATATTGATAATATGTTGAAGACCATACTGACACAATAACCCTAAAGCAGGATAATCCCAGTAACTAACAAACTAGTATATATACTAACAGAACTAGTTCATTTTAAACGGTTTGTGGTTTAAAGTTATTCGTCACTCTAATGCATTCCTAACATTCCATAAGCGCTTTTCACAACTTTCAGAGGCAAAGCATATTTTTGCTGTCACGTAACTGCTGCTTTGTGGATGATAAAAATGCTTTATAATTAGATGCAGGCAGCACAGAGTGCTATATCTGTTATGAGACCAGACAAATTTTACTATATTACATGAAAAAATGTGCTATTTAGAAGATAAATTCCAATAAAAGTTGCAGCTCTCATGTGGTTGAACAGTACGTCAATATAGTGTTTATTGTAATTGTTATGTAAAGTCGAATATGTGTTTTTTGCCAGGTGGTGGAGTTGCAGCAGCAGCTGAAGGCAGCTCAGCACATGTTGCGTTTGGAGGAGGCTCGGGCCGGAGAGAGCAGCCGTTTGGAGAGAGACAGCAGAGACCTGAGTGACGCTCTGTCTGCTCTGAGAGCGCAACAGCATGAGGAGCACATCACCAGGTCACACGCTACTCTGCGCTAACATAATACATTTTATACTTTCAAATTTAATTCCTACTTGTTACTGTAATGTGATCCCTAAAGCTTTGTGTTACACTGCCTAATTTAAGTGCTCCACCTTTCGCCTTGATTAATCTTTAAGCAGTTCTCAGTTGAATAGTAAAGTTACTTTATTTTACTATAATACAATTTCTATTCAGTTTAGCCCGCGGGGGAGAAAAATAGCCCTAAATAGTCTTGGGAATCACTGGTATATTTGTAGTAAAAAGACCAAATTTTACACGAATACTGTACACGAATTGGCTGCATTTTTCATATTTTAAAA
Source organism: Periophthalmodon schlosseri (assembly GCA_000787095.1). Lineage (NCBI taxonomy): Eukaryota > Metazoa > Chordata > Actinopteri > Gobiiformes > Gobiidae > Periophthalmodon > Periophthalmodon schlosseri. The sequence goes on from KN471587.1 coordinate 42,283, forward strand.
AGTTTTTTTTTTTTTTTATTCTGAAACCCATTGTCATTTTTCGTATCCACATGACTGATTCAGGAAGTTGCTGGAGCAGAGGGAGGAGGAGCTACAGCAGCAGGTGAAGGCGCTTAGACTCAAAGAGGCATCTCTGAACAGAACCAACTCTGAGCTGAGCCTGAGGAGCCAACAGCTGGACACTCGCCTGGTCCTGTTAGAGAGCGAGCTGAGCAAGGCCCGGGAGGAGGTCAGGACATACACCAGCCGCAACAGATAATAATTAAGTTCATTTGCAAAAACAGACAAGTGCCAATGAAAATATCGCCGGAGTCTTGCAAATTCACTCAACAATTTGGTCATTAATAACATATGAGATGGCAATAAAAAAGACACATTTTCAAAACAGAAATATCTGTTTTTTGCAAGTGAAGTAATTACACCAAAGTTCTGCATTAATCCAGTGTAAGAGTCATGCATTTTATCAGTTAACCTGAATGATTATGATTATGTATGTCCTATTATTTTTATTGATTTATTTTAGTAAATCTAGGGGAGGGGGTGTCTTACACAAATTGGAGTTTGACTTCATTTTTATCCCTACTGATGCACAAAAAATCACTTGGTCATAACTTCATAAAGACTATTTACAATATTAAGACACATAACCAAATTCTGTACATTTTAGTGTGTGTTTGTAAACATCATACATGCTTCTTACTAGGCCATCAAAGTGTTTCCACAAAATAAACACTTTTGCTATATACCTTTGTGCTATTTTGATCATAAAGGAGAAAAACAGCCAGAAGTCGACTCTCAAACTGCAAGAGGAGCTGGCGTCTAGTCACTCAGAATGTGAGCGACTACAGTCAGAACTGCAGCAGGTCCTCCTCCAGCTGGACTTATACGTCAGGTAATATAGACTGTAGGCTTAATCATATTGTTAATTGTTATTTATACTAATAGTGGATATTCTCTTACATTATCTCCATCTGAACTCAGGAAGTACAATGAAAAGCAGAGCCAGTACAAGACTAAACTGCGCCAGGCCAAACAGGTGTATCTGAAAGCCACAGCCCAAAGAGACCGACTCATTCAGAAACTGGAGAACGACCTGCTGCTCGCCTCCAGCCTCTGCCACAAGGTACTGCCCCCTGGTGGTGCTTCACAATCACATGCTAAAAGAACAGTTAGGGATGCTTTTGTTGTAATCGGAGCTTAATTGTTCTTGTTTTAACTAACAGGGCTCAAAGTATTTTATTTTTTATATATATTTGACTGTATGGTGTTTGTCCAGGAGAAGGAGCGCACGGACACGGTGATGCAGGAGAATGAGAAGCTTCTAGAGGAGAGGCGAGAGCTGCTACAGAGGATCAGTGAGGCAGAGGAGATGGGCAGCAAAGGCATGAGGACCGCCTCAACCATAGAACACAAGTATGGAACCACAGGAAGACCAATGTACTCTCCTCACAGATTAAAGGACACATATTATGCAAATTCTAATTCCTAGCACATTTAAAGAAGACCCATGTTGTTGTTTTTTAAGCAGATAAAGGTCAATTTTGTATAATATGTCCCCTTTAAACATTTTATGATGGTTTTTCATCATCATTACCTTTCTCTGACTTGCATATTTATTGATTCATGCATGTTTGAGTAATCTTGTATGAAAGAGAGTGAGTGCTGAGAATTTGTTTCCCTTCTCTCTTTGACGTGGCTTTCCCTTTCCATTTTGTGCCGATTCAGAGTCAACGTGTTGGAGGCTGAGAATCGGCAGCTGCAGGAGCGGTCTCTCAAACTGTCAAATCAGGTGTGTTCTTTGGAGCGCGCCCTAAGGAACGTACACTCCCTCTACAGTCTAGAGGTATGGCAAGTATCAAGTATAAATAAAAATGTGTAGACTCTATTATCATGTACATTTACTGTTTTCAGAAGAAACAGCCTCAAGATGGTTTTAGCGAGCTGCACACATCGTCTATCAGGTAAGACCTTTGCAATTACTGCTAGAAAACAAGGGTCGTCTTAAAAAAATGTACTCTCTTGCTTCCTACATTTTTTGTTCAGTTGGTTACTTGTGGATAATATATATCTCCATTAAAATAAATTGGATACTGGGCTATATTTACAATTGTACACATATATTTTTTTTCCTTCCAATAATTTGAAATTGTCCATGATCAGCTTGAGACTTTTTCGTCAAGAGATCAGTGGCTTGTAACAGAGTTCAGACTTTGGAAGAATATTGTTTTTGCTGAATGGCGCTGACTAAAAGTTCACATTGTATTATCTTCATGAAATTAATTTGCAAAATGATTGATTGGGATCATGGATTTGTATTTTTACCATATCCTCCAGACCTCCTCATGACATAATTTATAACAGTGTAAAGTTAACAAACAATGCTAATAATAGATTTACCTCCAGTTTTTCCTCTGCCCCGCGGGAGAAGCTGGACATCTTGGACGCTCTTTGTCGCGTGAAAGTTGACGGGACGCGCCTCTCCTCCCACAGCTTCATGGAGCAGAGTTACCTGAACCTCACCTCCCCCATGGCTCCTCCCCCTGACGCCAAAGACCCAGAGGACGGACCCCCGAACCAGGACAAGACGTGAGCTCAACAAGGTTTCAATCCCAACTGGTACAGGCACCTAAACAAGCTGTAGCATCCACCACCAAGAAGAAATCATGGAGAAAACAAATGCGTAAAAAGCAATCTTGGAGGCTTCCAATGCGTCTCGACTCAGGTATCGCCCACTGAATTATCATGATTTTGTAAAGCACTTTGACTGTCACTTGTTGCCTCTCTGGTAAATTTGAGTAATGTAAAGCATCGCCAGTCAAAGTTTAATAGTTTACGCTAGCAGCTATGGACTTTTGGTACAATGAATTTTGCTAAAACTATTTGTAAAAAGAGTGTAAATATTTGGATGTTTGACACGAGCACTTTATACTTTTTTTATAGTACTACTATCATTTGTTTACATTTGGGGATGTAGCAAAATAATAATAATTGTCTTAGAAACAGCTGAAGTATTGGGTTTTGTGTCAAAGCTTGTTTTAGTACAAAGATTCAAGAGTATTTGGAGATGCACTATACACTGATTAGCCAACTGACATCACAATAATAAGAACTGTATTACTAATAGTACTATGTGATACCTACCTCCCTGTTTTTCTCACTGTCCACGTGTTTGTTTATTTAATTAAAATCCAACAACCAAGAACCTTTTTTTTTTTTTTTTTTTTTTTTAAAAATTCAAAAAAAC
>KN471587.1:45544-67758 GCA_000787095.1 Periophthalmodon schlosseri
ACCTTTTTTTTTTTTTTTTTTTTTTTTCAAAATTCTAACAAACATTCTGTTGGTGTCCTGGTAGGCGGAAAAAGTACCGTATGTGTGCCACAGTTACAGTAGATGAAATATCAAAGTTTTAATCTTGACTGACAATTTCTAAAACTGCTTTATAATAATTTTGCATAAAAAATAACCATCACCTTATTAAACTATGTAGGTTTAGTAAATTATTATATGTAGTGACTAAGAACTACTGAAATCAAGTCGTATTCTGAATTATGGTGTTTTAATGAATGAGAAAATTCCTTTTTTGTCAAAGGCTGTTCAGTGTGTAGTTACATGGTACTATACATTGGTTTTTATCAGTGGTAGTCTCCAGTAGTGCTTCTGAGTGATATTTTTTTTTTTTTTACAAATTTGCAATGAAAAAAGTTCTTGAGGCAAAAGCACTTGTACTTTAAATGCTCAGATTGTCAACACATTTCTTCAAAAGTGTGTTTTATACCACTATTTGTTTTGTATTAAGAGTTGGTATAATGATATGTACAATGTGCCTGAAACAATTTACTTCTCGCTGCTGTGTCTTAAGACAGAGGCCTAAATGCGACAGACAAGTAACAGACTCTGTATTCTTGTAAATATGTTTTGGGAAATAAAGTATTTTCATAAATATTTTTAAAGTCCCAAATCATTTGTCGGTTCACTCAAAGAACTTCAGTTTGAGTTTGGAGTCAGCAACTTTGACACATTTAACACCTGGTATGATGTTTGTTATATTAAAATTAGATATATTCTGTTAATAAAAGCTGATAAGGTCTGCAGAAAACATTAAGATTATATAAAACAGTTCTTAATTCATGGTAACAAGCAGTAGTTAAGACCTTATTAATGAAAAAAAAACCAAAATGATGGTAAAATAAACATCATAAACTCTGCTACTCCTATTACTGCTTTGTCTACTACTCCCACTACTATCACTGCTAATGCTACAGCTACTACTACCCCTTCTACTACAAACAATATTTACCATAATTTCAGTGAATAGAGTGCGAGGTTCAGTTTATAACAGTCTGTTTAATAAACAAGGTTAAGATACAAAGCTTGTTTTCCTTTTTTAAACATTGATAGTTTCTCACTCCTGGCTGTGCATAATTAGTTTAGTCTAGAAAGTGTTTTAATATGAAAGCACAATGCTTTAGACAGGAGGAAAAAGTGTCTAAGGAAATCTACATAATACTTTTCCATAGAGAAACATGGGTTAATACAGAGTCAGCTTGATGTGTTAAAAAACAACAAGAAAGAAATTAAAATTATACAATTGAATACTGCAAAAAAGGACAGAAAAGGAGACAAATCTGGTTTCAGTAATTTGTGAATGTGATTCTTCAATAGAGGACTGGGAGAACAGGGCACTGCCGGAGATAAGGATAGCTTTGCATGGTTAAATGGCTTTTGTGAAGTGATCTCATCCCTAATATAACACTGCCTACAAGTGTGTGTGTGTGTGTGTGTGTTTGCCTATGGAATACAAATGTTACACCAATCATATACACATTTGGTAAAGTGTCTTGCCCAAGGACACAGCAATAGCATAAATTATTGATCACATTTACAAAATACTGAACCTTCATTGAGTTAGTTGAGGTCTCTTGAAATGTCTGTGAGCGGTAGCTGAAAACGCTGCTTTCTCTGGTATATAATGTTGTAATTGGACTGAACAATACTTTTGGAAATGTATTTGATAGGGATTTTGAGTATTATATTAGGCTAGAGATTAAATTTGCTATAAATGGTTAAAATCAAGCTTCAGTTCACCATGTATGGAACAGAGGACTTAATAACAATGTGGGATAATATCTGGTTAGCATTGACAAAAAAAAAAAAACCTGCAGCCTCTGTTACTTGCTAATTGTGATCATTTAAAATTCAGTTTACATTTCTATTGCTAGACCAACCAAAGCCACAAGGGGTCAGTAGGAAAACAAATAATTCCTTTAGTTTACTATTGTGAGATAAGGCTGGTTTATGACAGAGGACTACCTAATAAATGTTAGCATGGTCATTGCTAGTCAGCGCTACGACAAACTAGCTTCAATTCCCACCCACTTTTAGCACAATGCAGTATTTGCAGCTACCACATACAGCCTTACTCCAAGTATTAAATGTGCACTATGCAACTTTTCCGTTCGGTCTCCATGGATATGTTACTGCTTTGACTTGGATGTTCCACAGTATGGCATTAAGCTGTTCATGGAGACAAACAGGTGACAGGTCAGATCTGTGGAGTGGCAACGCTGCACAGTGAGAATGCATGTGTTAATTCCACTATACGCCTGTAATTAAATAACTACAAGATACATAGGTTTAATGCCATACTGTGGAACATTATAGGCAAAGCAATAACATCTCCATGACAAGAGGTCTCAGAGCCCGAGATCTAATTAAGTTACACATGGCACTTTTAAAAATCTAAATAATTGAAATAAAACATGGTTAACATAAACATCAGCTAAAATAATTACAGTAACTTCTTTATAAACTTGTACAAGAACAAAATATGTTTCTTAAAAAAGCTACTATGAATGGATAACATGTACAAACTCCCATAGACGAGAGTTGAAGAGGCAGGGTTCGTTGTAAATTCGGTCTGTTTTTGCCCAGTGGCTTGAGTAATAACAGTATTTTCATCTATATAGTGTGTGTATACTTATTTTACATTGTCCTCCAAAAGTCCAGCACTTTCTCCATGAGTGCCCTGAAGAGGATTTTTGTACCGTCCAGAGGTTCAAAGTTACAGTCAAAACACAAGAGAAATACAAAGTACAAATGATAATGAGGCTTATTGGAGGTGGAGTACACTGTCAGTAAAGCTTATTATGACTATCAAAAATATTAAAGTGGACTGGAAAATCTGCACAGGCCGTGATAATTTGGTCCCATGTTAATGTTGGGTTAAAGGTCACCAATTATGCCATTTGTCATATATTTGGATATACTGGATGGATAGTCCTTTGGCTGGTTTATAACTGGTTTAATTCTTGTTGCTTCAACTGGTAGATGCTCCAAAACCTATGAGCATTATTGATAAAATATATATATATATTTTTTTTGTCTCAGCCCCAGCATAAGGTACATATTTGTCTTTATTTGTTAAAATGTAATGAAAGGAAAGGGCAAATTAATCTAATTCGTGAAATCATTGTGCACTCTTTTTAGAGGAATGATGGGTAAACTTAAAAAATATGTTTTTGACTTGAAGGTATCACATAGTAGGTATAAAAACAAATCTAAAAACACACATTTAGCTTTTAAACCTTGTTAAGGTTCATATGGCACTAAAAAGTGAAAACTAAACCTAACAAAGCAGTGTTTGATCACATGATCATTAAAGGTGCCTTTAAAAAATGGAGTAATATTTGGGGATTAATTCAACATTCATTTAACTTTTTGTCCTCGTTTTAATACAATCACCAAATTACTGAATTGTCTTCCAGCGATTGCCTTTTTGTTCACTGACCCTGTAACGGACATGAAACAGGACTGAGGCTATAGCTGCCTTTGGCTTTTCACGATTTCGTCCAAACCCCAGTGGCCTCAAAGTGCTTTAAATCATCTTTGGATGTTTCTAGTTACACCCAGAAAATAGGAATTATTTTATATTCATTTTTAAAAGGGCAAATATTGTGTGGCACACTAAAAAAGATTTCATGGAAGTAAAAAGAGGCCTCCTTCAGACCAAGCAGAAAAAGTCCTCCTCTCAGCAGATCAGCTGCTGTCTTCATCTATAGAACTACTAAGCTACCCCCGCTTCTGATGGTTGGACAGCACTTCAAATTATTCACTTCATTGAATCTTCGATAGATTTACAGTGTATATACACCATTGACAAACAAATGTGGCTTCACTGATACATAACATACCTTTTATCTAATTCTAACTGTACTTGAAATCTATGAATGTTAATGTAAAATCAGCGAATCAGCAAATTTTGTCTTCTTCTTTATCCATGATGACTTTGCATCATGTAGGAAACTTGAAATTCAAGTTCATCCTTATACAATATTCTTAGTAGCCTGGCCAGCCAGACTATGTCTTCTATTCAGAGAAGATAACCAATCAGTTACTTGTATCATAACATTTAGCTCTTTGTGCATAGGGACAGGACAAAGGGATGAGAGACGACATAAAAAATGGTTGATGTTGTTGCGTACATTCAATCTCATTCCACTAAAAGGATCTCGTGTCGGGTCTGAAGAAGGCCATGAACTAACTTAAACATATCTAACGTCCAATCAATCCAGCGGTTTACTCAACTCTTACCAGAAAGTGCTTTAGAAATCTGACGCATAACAATATTCAACCTCTCCACAAATCAACAAGCCCCCACATTACACTGGTAAAATACTGCTGTTTGTTTTTCAAACCACTTTCATTCGGTTCAAATGGCCCGTTAATGCCAGCTTTAGTACTGTCTGTGCCTGATGTAGATGGCTGTAGGTGCAGGGCCTGCTGAGTGAGCTGCATCCTGGGTCTGTAGGCCTGCTAAATGAGCTGCGCCCTGGGCCCTACTCTGGATCAGATGAGGGAGATTCGGATAGGGATGCTGCTGGGAGAGTCGGTCCTCTGTGGAGACTGGTGGTTGACGAGGTGCTCCACAACAGTGTGTTTGGACATGTGCTTCATAAGGTAGGTCTCCTGGAACAACACAATTTATAATTATAATATATTCCATTAAAAATAATAAAAGATATTATTATTGACAAAATAATTTTCTAATATATTATGACATTATTTGAAGTATAGCCTAAGCCCCGCCTTAGGCTCTCTTACAGAGAGAGGCCGAGTGGAGAGCCAAAGAACAAGCCTGATTAGAAGAAAGAAAGGAGTTTCTGGAAAGAGACAGGTTGTCCAAAGTAAAGGAGCAGGTTAATGCAGACAAATACCAACCGAGAGAGGCCAAGTAGAGAGCCAAAAAACAAGCTTTGCTCCAGAAGAAAGAGATTATGGACAAATTAAATAAGTCGAGGGTGGACAATAAGGCCCTCAAAAAGATAGATCAGGGGAGGAACACAGATGACCTCTCTGAGAAAGCATCTGAGCAGGAGAAAGCCTGGCAGCGTGAGAAAAAGTAGTAAGAAAAACTCCAGGTGGCGCAGAAGTTGTTGTCCATGAAGGTTCTCAAAGTAGCAGCCAGACAGAACCAGGACTTATAACTGAACATACAAGTGTCTTTGGATGATCCTCTTAAAAACAAACTGGAGAAGGTGCAGGAGACTCAGAAGTGCAAAGTGTCTTCAAACAAAAAGGCTCCACCCACTCAGCAACAAGAGGAAGAGGAACAGGAAACATCAGGCCTGCACCTCTGGCACAAGATCAAACCATTTACCAACCATGTGACAGTGAGGTGTGAAATTTAACTGCAATACTATGGAACTAGGAACCTTTAGGAACAGAAACAATGTAAATTATAGTTTACTAGTGATAAATATTTTCCACAGGAAGCAAGAGCTAATTTCAGAAAAATAGAGTAGAAACTATCATGTCGATATATGATATGACAGCTAGTGTTTGGTGATGTTTTAGTTGATTATTTAACCAGGATAAGTTGAATGATTTCTCCTACAATAAAGGTCAAATAAATAAAATAAAACAATAAAATAACTTTTATTATCTATTTTTACAGGATCATTTAAAAGCCAGAAGTTTGTAGTTTGATCCCTGCTACTAGCAATGCATTTTTTGTGTGGGGTAGGGTCGTCAAAAGTAAAATCAAGTTTGTTTAAAGAAAATCAGATACTAATAAATACTAAAACTAGTCTCGAATCTAGATGAACAAGTATCTTTATTGGAAGAAAATCACATAAGTGGATAAAATTTGACCTTTCCTGAACAGTTTCATCTTGAGTTTTATTAGAACTAGTCTAATACCACGTAGTAACATAACCAAATACTATTATTTTGTGTTGAAAATGACAATATTGTCTACAAAAGAGCTTTTAAAATTATCATTTGGGTATCAAAATCAGTATCGAGTCTATTCTTTATTCTTTCAACGAGTTTGAAATTTTAGTATTGTGACAACACTAGTGTGGGCAAGACATGTTACAGAAGTGCAGTGAAGCAGATTATGGAACAAAATGTAATACTCACTGAGGTGTAGGCGCGGCCACACATGCTGCAGCAGTAGGCCTTGGCGTTCTTTATGGCGTGAGCGGACAGGTGGATCTGCAGCGAGGCTGAGTCCGAGTAGGCACGGTAACAGTTTGGACATTTGTATGGTTTGTCTTTGTTGTGCTGCCTCTGGTGAGACTGTGGACAGAGACCGGGCAGGTACAGTACAGCAGTATGTTACCACAGAGGCGGTTGTGTGTGCTGGGACTCACCTGGAGGTTGGAGAGCTGAGTGAAGGCCTTTTCGCAGCCGGGATGAGCACATTTGTACGGCCGGTCACCAGTGTGGATTCTGAAAGAGATACAATAAAGATTAGCCCAATACACTGTGTACAATGTGTCAAATAACATTAGTTTAATGGAAATCTAAGGACAAAGATACTAGATAATAGAGTTGTCCCAATACCAAAATTTCAAACTCAATTTTGATACTAAGAAATATGCTGAATACGCCATACCATAATGATAAAACAATACTAGTATTTTTAAAAATGTTATGTATTATCTTTACCTTCCCATGTGGTGTTATACTTGTCTCAAGAACATTCTAAAAGGGTTCAGGAAGGGTCAAATTTTGTCCTGTTAATGTGATTGTTTTCAGTATTGTTACTACAATACTAGTTTTAGTATTGATTAATATCTGATTTTTGATACAACTGGTAACCCTACTAGATAATGTTTAATAAAATTCCTAAATAAAGCACTTCTGAAGACTAGTTTAAAAAGTTAGTTTTAAGATTAGGTTTTTAGGAAATAAGGTTATGAAGTTTGTCAAGATTTGATTATCTAAAGAAAGCCATCAACACTGCAGAATGCCCAACTTCATCTCATGCCTGACCTGTCAGTTAGTTAGAATGCAGAGGGATCTGGAACCGAACCATAAAGGTCCATCATTACTTGGGGTGGGGTAACTGCTAATTCTTCTCTCATTCAGAACAAAATGTATAACCTCTTTTACCTCAGATAAATAAGAGTTTAGTTATTGCTTGTTGATGCTTCAGAAATCTGTACAATTTTCCTCTGTCTTATTTTTTCCCTTTTTTAATCGTATGCCGCCAATGTTTGTTTTGACGCGAACGGATCATGTGTTTCTCTGATTGGTCTGATTGGAGAGAGGATGCAATTCCACACCCAGACTTCCTTGTTAAGTATTGCAAAAGCGTGTGGTTTTGGCTGGCCAGAAGGGGTGGGCGATAGGCCAAAAATATATTATTCTTATTCTAATCAGCTCAACTTATCTCCTGTTTTCAAGAGTTACAGTTGAAACCAGAAGTTTACATACACTATATAAAAAGACACATACACTTTTTTTCACTGACATGAACTCAGACTAAAGTTTTCCTGTTTTAGGTCAAAAAAAGATTACCAAAATGATTTCTATTTGCTAAATGCCAGAATAATGAGAGAGAGGCCACTCTGCAGGAAGAAGCCATTACTCCAAAAGAAACATAAAAAAGACAGATTACAGTTTGCAAATGCACACAGGGACAAAGACCTGAATAACTGGTCATAATGAGTTTGGAGGAAAAAGGGGGAAGCTTGCAAGTCTGACAACACCATCCCAACTGTGAAATACGGGGGTTTCAGAAACAACTCTACAAACAACAAAAAGGCACAGCAATGAGCACCAGGAGCACCAAAAAGACAATTATGTACCATCTCTATACATCCAAGTATCACTCCTGCCTCTAACTTTTTGCAAAGTTTTAAGGAAACCCTGGGGCCCTCCTTTGCTGGAGTAGCTCTGTTCAGTAAACATTGAAATCACCCTCCCTTCACATAAAATGGCTACTGCTTACTTCTCCTACTCAAATGAAGAAGGTGAGAGCATTAAGTTTCAGACACTTTGCTTGGTGAAGATCCCACATGATGCTAAAAAGCTTTTTCTGGCCAAAAAAAATCTTCTGAAAAAAATCTGAAGCTACACCTACATATGACAACACTGTCAGATTATTGGTGAGTGAAGATGATACCGAAAGGACTAAGAATAAGATCTTTTGGAGCAGATGATGGCAAATTCAAGAACAAATGGGAAGCCATCTTGAGTAAATGCTCCTTAGACCTCATGCTCCTACTCATTGAGGAAGCAAAAAAGCAGCAAAAAGCAGCAAACAGAATGAAATTAGTACATTGAAAGAAGAGCTCTCTGTCAAATATAAAGAACACCAACTACTTTTTAAGAAAGAAATAAAAGAAGGGTTGGATAAACTGCATAGTGGAAAAACATGAATAATTGGCAAAATTCAAAAGAGACCAATCTGACTACAAAGAAAACACAGTGTACAGATGGAGGATAAATATGGAAAAGACAAACTATAAGATTAAACCACAAAGAAGAAGAACAGTCTCCTTCCAACTGCCCAGCAGTGAGGATGAGTGTTCTGGAGTGAAAGACCAGATCTCGAGTACTTTTTTAGACTCAAGACCAAAAAGAGACAACCAGGCTCGAAGTCGCCTAGATGCAAGACCAGGAGGAGCAGAAGAAAACACAAGCCATTACCGGTACACCAGGAGCAGAATGCAACTGAACAAGTGATGAATGTATCCGGCATCCCACTTACGCCTAACTAAATGTCTGTGCTGTCTAAAGGGTTATCTTTTGTACCTACTAATAAAACAAAGAAATGCCAGACAAAAGTAGACTTGTTCAAATTTTATCGCCATCTCCAGTTGAAGCTATGGTACCACTGTAACCCCAGCCAAGCTGCCATTCGTTCTGGAGAATACCAGAAAACAACAAATGCATTCAAACCAAAATCTACTTTCACATCAAATATGTGTAATCAAACATTAAACACATTCTATAAAAACGTTACTTTCCAAGTCACTTCAAGAAAGAGACCCTCCTATAACCTGTCTTATGAGGAGAAAGAGGCACTGGATTGGTTGTCTGCAAATGAAAAAAATAGTCATTAAACGAGTTGACAAAGGTGGAGCTGTGGTGGTGTGGGGAAGAGAACAGTACACCACAGAAGCCAAGAGACAGCTAGCTAACAGTGAGTACTATGTTCCTAGACAGTCAAACCACTAGACCAACTCATATCTGAACTCAGAGCCTTACATGCACACGCTAAAGAAGAAAACTGGATTACACAAAATGAGCATGACTTTCTACTTTGTAAGAACCTACGTATTCCATCATTTTATATGCTCCCAAAGGTTCATAAAACGTATAGAAAACCCACCAGGCTGGACCATAATTAGTGGGAATGACTCACTCACCAAACCTTTGTCCAAATACATAGATTTTTATATTAACCGTTTGTCAATCGCTTGTCTCCCTTTATCCAAGACAGCACTCAAGTGTTAAATAAACTGACACTGATTAAAAACATTGGCGAAGGCTATCTTGTTACTATGGAAGTAGAATCAATATACACTAACACGGATCATAAAGATGGACTGATGGCACTTGAACATTATCTGAAAAGGAGGACTCCAGAAACAATGCCCCCTGCTGGATTTATATTAAAATTGACAGAATGGACATTGAGAAAGAACATCTTTCTGTTTCAGCAACAACTCTACAAACGACAAAAAGGCACAGCAATGAGAGCATGCTTTGCACTCAATTATGCAAATTTGTACATGGGCTTTTGGGAGGAGAGCTACATGTTTGTAAATCTTAATACATTTCGGGATAAAATATTGAGGTGGGGTTGCTACATTGATGATTTGCTGTTATTCTTGTCTGGGTCTGAACAAGAACTGTTATATTTGAATAATACAATATCAAATTCAGCCTAGACTATTCCTTATCAGAAATACATTTTCTTGATTTAAATATTGATGGAGATTTACACAGTACACTTCTCAGAAAATTGACTCATTGAAATGCAATTTTAAAGCAGACAGCTTTCACCCTCCATGGCTGCTGCAGAATATCCCTTATGGTCAGTTTCAAAGTCTACGGCGGATCTGTGACACTGAATCTAGTTTTGAAAAAAATGCCCAAGACATGAGCTGTAGATTCAGAAACAGAGGCTACACAGATAGCACTGTGTCCTCAGCATACAATCGAGTCAAAAGTCTCAATAGAGAAGAACTATTAACTCAGAAACCAAAGAAGAGAGTCCTAATCACGTGTATTTTGTAACTGAATATGGCACTAAAGTAAACCGAATCAAACAAATAATCAAACTGGAGTATTTTAAGAAGTGACAGCACCTCCCACAGACCCCCACCATCAGCTTTAGAAAAGCCCCCACACTCGGCAACAAAATGGTCAACAACTATCTCCCTCCACTGAAACAAAAGACATGGCTGGACACAAAGGCTGGCTGCTACAGGTGTGGTAACTGTACTTATTGTGAACATGTACAGCAGACTAATTCTTGCATGGACATTACATCAGGTTAAAGTTTTAATATCAGAAAAATCATTAACTGCAACACCCCTTATGTGGTATACTGACTCGAATGTCCATGTGGTCGTTTTTATGTGGGCTGAACTGAAAAACAGATTGGCTGAACACGAACAGGCTATAAGGACCTGTAACTTCCTGTATCCCATGGCCATGCACTGTAAAGAAGTCAACCATGGCAATTGTAAAGGCCTAAAAATATGTGGAATAGAACACATTCAAGAAACAATAAGAGGACGAGATAGACTGAGAAAACTTCTTCAGAGAGAGTCGTACTGGATCTATGCTCTCAAGACTACACAGTTTCCAGGCCTCAATGGAGAGTTAGATTGCTCCCCCTTCCTCTAAAACCACATGCTCTAAATTTATGTAAATAATTATTATTATATTAATCATTTTAACTTTATCTGCCATGTGGTAATAAAAGCTTTTAATTATTTTGTACTTTTTGAGTGCCTCAGTTTTTTTCAACTTTGTATTTGAGACTGGTCCCTACACTGAAGAGCACCATAAGGACAATTTTGTACAATCTCTATACATCCAAGTTGCACTCCTGCCTCAGTTTTTTTGCTTAAGGAGTATTAGTTTTAGTATTGATTAGTATCTTATTTTTTATACTTTTGACAACCCTACTACATTGCTGTATACAATGTATGTAGAACACCTCTCACTAAACACTAAAATATAATTCAACCCAATAACCATTCCAGTAATCTCACAGTTTAAAACAGTTGGGACAGTCCTCTTTCTCTAACCTGGTGTGCTGCTGCAGATGGGACAGCTGTCTGAAGGAGTTCTCGCAGTAGGAGCAGTGGTAGGGTTTGATGCCCAGGTGGATGCGCAGGTGCTGGGATAGGTACGAGGCATTGGCGAAGGTTTTGGAGCAGTGCGGACACTTGTGTGGCTTGGCTTCTGTGTGCGACTTGGAGTGAAGCTGCATCTCCGACTTGGACAGGAAGGTCAGCGGGCACACTTTACATCTAAGAGAGGAGATTAGAAATGTTAAACTACTATGACAATTTCTCTCACTACAGAGCTGCATGGTTTGGGGAAAAAAATCTACAAGTATTGTGATTAGCTTTATGATTTATGTTTTCATTATAGGAATCTGTTCAAATCTTCAATATGAATGACAAACTATAATACAAGAAGCACATTTCAGAACAAAGAATGACTGTACAGATCTAAGCTACAGGTTTAGCAGTTTTTAAGCAGAATTTTGTTGTTTGTGGGGAAAATGATGGTACTTCAAAAACTGCAGCCTTGCAGCCAATTTTCAGTAACAGTAGTACGTGCTAAGTCCAAGAACACAAATCCATAGATGCAAAAAACTTATTCACTACTGACAAATGCCTGTGTACTGTTTTCTTTTCTTTATGAATTCAAATCTTTTTCCTCGTGTCACTTCACATTATTACACATAATATTATTATTATTACCTTTTAAGTTGATTTCTTTGCATGATCACTAACAGTTTCTGGTGTCACTTCACATTATTACACATATTATTATTATTACCTTTTAAGTTGATTTCTTTGCATGATCACTAACAGTTTCTGGTGAAAATTTTGGAAATATATTAACTGAGAAAATAATATTGTGTTTAATGGAGTTGTTTTGTTATCATTGTCATTTGATTGGTGAAGACTGCCAATGCTAAAAAATGTACAGTACACTGCATCCCCATTATTTATGGGAAGATTAATACCAAAATCCTTTCAATAGTGACAAGGTATCGAAAACTAAAACTCATTGTTATTGGAATCAAATCAATATCACAATACTTGCCATAGTGTCGGATCAAAACAAAAATCATTTGTATTGGCCATCACTAATCCCCATTCCTTTATCTACCCCAATCTTTCTGACCTAACTTGATTTCCTGTTACACCACATGTTTAAATGTAGAACTCTTACCAATATATTCACTATTATTATTATCATCCACATTTACATCTGCAATTAAGCATGTAGTTATTCATAAGATGGATTTTTAAGACATGTCATGCATAATTTTGGTCACTATTGGCTCCTAAACATTCTTTTTGTCACCTCTGTATTTTAAATTTGAGAACTTATTATAAAATAATCCATCCATCCATTCAATTTCATATGTAATATTCATAAACATATCTTTTATAGTAGCAGATGTGATCCCTCACCTGTACGTTCTCCCCTCTTTGGGGGCCACAGTGACACAGCCCTGGTCTGCAAGGATGGGGTAGGGCACCACCAGCAGCGGTCCGGACGGGTTCTCTGCCTTAATCTTCTTCCTCCCGCGTGGGGCTTTAGGGGGGGGTCCCAGAAGTCCCGCCAGGCCCCCAGTCTTCATGTGTTCCATCCCAGGTGCGGTGGTCAGCCCTGAGAGGATGTTGACAGAGGGGGCGCTGCTGAGCCTGTTCTGGGAGCTGGAGGTGGGTGTGGTTGGGGTCAGGGCGTCTGAGGAGCTGTGGGTGTCTGCTCTCGAGGAGGGAACTAAACCTGGAGGGGCGGAGATGGGTTATGAGTTCCCCAATTTCTTGCAAATGTTTAAACCTCTTTGTAGGGTTGTCAAAAAAATATATACAGACATTAACAATAATGAACTGAAAAAAAGAAAATTAAAATTGTATACTGAAAAAAACAATTTAACCTTTCCAGAGAAGTATGGTCTTGATTTATATCAGAACTTGTATAACACTGCATGATAATATTCAAGAAAACTATTTTAAGAAGAGTGAAATGACCAAGAAAACCCCAGGGTTTCAGATTCAGCAGTGAATCTGAAACCCTGAAAACTACAATTATGACTAATTCAGTTCAGTGAATGCTAAATGAGAATTCTTATAATCAAGGTTCCTACCTGTTCTGTGGTTGAGACGCACCGACTGCTCACTAAGTTGTCTCATGTGCCAGTCTTCCCACAACCCTTTGGCCTTCACTGCAGACTTATCATCCATATTTACATCTGCAATAAGCATATAGTTATTCCTAAAATGGATTTTTAAGACATATCATGCATTATTTTGGTCACTATTGGCTCCTAAACATGCTTTTTGTCACCTTGGCATCTGTATTTTATGTTTGCGAACTTAAAAAAAGCCCAAATTTGGAAAACACACGGAAAAACAACAACAATCGAAGCATGAAGCAATGTAATCAACATGCTAATATACACACATAGATGTATATAGTAAAACCAAATGAACCAGAGAAATGCTCAGAACAGTGGGGAAATTGAAACTGAATGATTTCTAAGGCTAAAAGGGAGAGGATCTAGAACATAGGATTACGTAAAAGGAACGGTACGTAAGATTTCATAAACTTGACATATCTATATTCCTAGATACAAGGTAATCATGTTCAAATCAAATGTACCTTTTACTGATTACAGTTCTAATGCTGATTTATTCTTCATTACAAAAACACTGGACATGATATTCTGTTTATTTATGTTATAATTTGGTGTTTTGGTTCTCCAGGTGATTATCCAATCAGGAAAGTAGAAAGCCTCACATGAGTCTCTTATTTGGGTTGCCAGTTTCAGTGCTAAAATCCAGTTGGTTTGAGCCTAAAAAGACTCTCTCTGATCTAAATCCTCTCTACCGAAACCTGAGCGCTTGCAGCCAATCATTAATCAGTGCTAATGCAGCCTCTGTGGCTCAGTGAGTGAATTCTGGAAGCTCTGAGCTTCCACATGCAGCATGGCCTTTCTATAGACTGAGAATGAGAAAAACTTTGCAGGTCTAGGCACTGGCAACCCATGTTCTGTTGTGACTGAAGACCAATTTATACAATTATGAATCACTTTTCACTAGACCTGTGTACCTGGTCCGGAGCTGGTGGCAGGCCGGGCACGGAGGGCGATATCCGGTTGTCCTGAGCCCTGCGTATGGTGCCCTGTTACTGACTGTTGCTGCTGCTGCTGTTGTGTCTGAGGCTTGGGCCCTGTTATACCGTGAGCAGCGCCCCCTTCTGGGGAAGGGGAGGGCGGCACCAGGAGAGGCTGTTGGGAGGGTGTGGAGGTAGGGGGCAGGTGCAGCGGGCGGATCTTCTCGCCCATCAGTTGCTCCTTGATCTTGTTTATGAGCACGAGGTTATCCAGCTGAAAGGGTTAACGCGTCATGCTCAACAGAAAACAGCAACCAGTGTCAATGTCTTCTGCCACAACAAAAATGCCCATAGATTTTTAAAGATTTTGTTGCCTATAGGTTGTGACACTAGATATACAAGAAGGACTTAAAAACACAAATAGTCCCCATATACGCAGACTGGGAATTGAACTTTGTTTGGAAGAATATCTTATTTTCATGTGAACAACTGTGCAGCACTTTAGAAAGTTGAACATGTGCAATATAAATAAGTCTGGCACCTACTTGTCCCCATAGCAATGTTCTTGCTTTGCCTGGAATATTCCACTGTATGGCTTTAATCTTATCCATCTTGCATTTATTCAGCTACAGGTTACTATGGGTTACTTGCAGGTCATCTCCACAGATGACCTGCAACTTAGTGCCATCACCTGGCTGTCTATATGGAGATCAGTTTAATGCCATAATAAGAAATGTTCCAGGCAAAGAAATAACATCTCCATGGAGACAAGCTGCTGGCAGCCCCACCACGAGAAAGGTTATATAGTGCTCCTGGAGAACCCACGGGGTCAAATTTGGCCGCAGTTAATTGCTGCTACCCAAACTGAACAAACAAAAAAAATGTCAAATTTACCTTCAAAAGCCCAGAGTGCCACTTCTGGCCCCTGTATAGAGACGCCTAGTGGAGGAACATTGAACTAAAATGAGCCAGAGTGGTAGTGATTTTGGCCTTGTGTTCTTGTTTCCATTGGCCAAAGTGTGTTTGTACATTTGAAATTCAGTTCTGACATGTAACAAATAAAGCAAAAAAGAACATTGTCTCATTGTATCTGTGTGGTTGACTGATTATTTTCCTAAATTTAAAATAGTTTCCATTGACAGTGTTTGTTATTGTGATTCTTTGAAATGATACGCCTAAAGCCCAACGGGTCAAATTTATTCCCTAATTTAGGATCAGGGCCAAAGAGTTAAAATTGAAAAAGTGGATATTTCAGTGTTCAGTGAACTTATAGCAGTAATTTAATGCATTGTTCATAATTTTCCAAAGAAGAAAAGGGTTCTTGGGTTCTCCAGGGTTAAGATTATGGCAGTAATTAATGCATTGTTCATAATTTTCCAAAGAAGAAAAGGGTTCTTGGGTTCTCCAGGGTTAAGATTATGATTCCATTTATTCTAGTCTAGTCTAGTTTTATGAGACTAATCATTCCACAAAAGATTTAACATCATTATATTTAAGATTTTACTAAAAATATTGCCTATTTTTTTCTTTCTCTTTTTTTTGGTGTTTGGTGGAGTTTATAATTTTACTTACTTACACAATGGTTCATCAGAAATAAACTTTTAGTTTTAGTGTTGGATATATCAGGAAAGAACCTGGTTGGTAAAACTATTATAGGTCTTTAGACACTAAGGCAGGGTCTTCTGGCAGAAACTGGTGGCTGAAGACATTCACACAGGGCTAAGAATAGCCGTGAATGTGTTGGAAATGTCAGAGCTGGAGCAGACTTACCTGGCCAGGCATGGAGGGAGGTGGAGGCCAGAAGTACGGGTTATTGAACCGAGGCTCCGCCATCCTGAGACAAGACGACACATGAACTTAAAACAATGGTGCATATTTATGTCTGTACTAGTTTGTAAGTGGTTTCAAACACAAAGGGCATTGGTTTACTTTTTCTTAATATAACCGGCAACCAGCAATTCACAGCATTTTTCTTTCATCTTGATAGTGAGACTGTATATAATATTACCAACACTAACAGTTTTACAAGGTACAAATTTTATATTTTACAGTTTTATGTAACATCTTCATAATAGCAAGGCTGACACTAAAAGGAGAAAAATACTAAAAAGTATATTTTCTTAAATTATTATGAAAATATGTTACAATGTTAATAAGTTTATTTCACCAAACCCTCTCCAAATGTCACCTGCGCATATTCTTAATTTACACACAACCTATTTCAGCAAAGGATTATTGAATTACTGTTTCAGGTTTTTAGATTCTCATTCCTTTGTCTTGCCGTGGACCCTCCTTAAATGTTATCAAAACGTTGTTAAAAATCCGGAAAGTCATACAGCCAACTTTGGAGTCGGTGACTTTTCGGACATGTGCGCGGTTCGCGGACCTCTCCGTGGCCAGCGGTGCGTCCCAGACACTCTCAGACACTCTTAAAACATTTCCAGACAAAAGAGAAACAAAAATGGCAGCCTTATTTTTATAAGGCGGGGACGCCATATTCTGCAGACCCCAAAAATGTACGCGTTGGACTCTTTTGTGTTTGGTGAGAGCTGATTTTTGGTGCTAAGGAGCGCGCGGCGGCGGAGACAAAGGTGTGTTTATCATGTCACAGGCTTGAATGATTGTTTACAGCGGCTTTGAATAGCCCGGCCTCCCTTAAAAAAACTGACACTTCCTACAACAACCATCCATGCCCCGTAAAAAACACACACAGCACGGAAACAGCGGAGAGACGCGGGCTCCAGATCAGGGATACCGCTGTTACTACAGCGCGTACGCACAATGCTTCGTCTGCTCAGAGACACTAGCCATGTTGTCCACTTTCCCTTTTTATCCCATTCTGCAACTTTTGGGCGAACAGCAGCTGCACAATTGAATGCACTCGCCGTATGCACCTTATAATCCAAATGTATTTATTGCATATGGCACGGAGACACGCGCATTGCCTTTTCCGCATACAAAGACGTGCACACGTACCTTTTTACCCGCTTGCAGATAATGTCTTTTGCAGCTATTTTTTTTAAGCTAGATGTTCTTCTCTCTCCCTGCTGCTTCCAGACGCACCACCGCTTCCGGGTCGCTTTGTTCACTTCTGGGTGTTGCACAGCAGCAGCGATGCTACTGCTAAACTACACAAACATTAAAGCCGCTTTTCATACGTGTTGTTGGGTCTGTCCTGTTCATACTGTAGGCCTGCTTGGGGTGAGAAAGAAGGCAAAGCATGGTCTAGTTACAATATAGAGTGAATATGCCTGCAAAAATGGCAATGCACTGAAGAAAAATGAAACACCAGGTATCAGACATGCATTTCCATAATAGGGGTAAAAAGGGGTAACTCGTGTCTGTAGGCTGTATTTTGGAATCTACTGAAATTACTGAAATTAGTTTACCCTTTTAGTTGATGACCAAAAATTAATCTCTTCTTACTATGAGTCTGTAGGCTATGCGCACGAATGTATGAGGTGCGATGAGGTGTGATGGGTTTATTGAATTGCAAAAACTGTTGCTTATACTTTGGCAGGTGAACCATGATATGAAAAGAGAATGGGGAGATATGAGAAATTCATGTCAGCAGAATAAAAAAGGTGAGAGTGTCAAAAATGTCAAAAATATTTTCAGATACTAAAGCTACTAGTATCAAAAGTTGACAGTTGACAGATTTTACTTTTGGCTTACAGGGACGTGTGGACAATAAGACAACAGCTATGTTCTGGTCATTTTGGTTAAGGCTACTCACTAAGGAATGCGTGACCCCCACTCTGAGAGGGTTATAAAACACTCACCTTGTCCGACTTTGCTTAAAGTTTCTTAATGTGTAACGCCATGCAGACCAGAAGAGGCCTTACACACACACATACATTGAGAGACACTATAAAAGCTGTCAACATGCACATCTCAGGGCTCTCTCCCTGTCCTTTCCGGAGAGTTTCAGACTTTTGGTCCTCTTTGACGCTTACATGAGAAACGAACTTTCTTACAGCTTTTACTAGTATCAAAACTATATACTTTGAATTTGACTAGACTAGAAAAGTGGCTGGTTTAGAGGTAATACTTGCAACAATGGATGCAGAAGTTTAAGAAGTTCTACTCAATGTAATGTAACACTTGCATCAGAAAAGGTCTGACTGTTATAGAACAAAGCCTATTTTCCCTTCTATTGATATTGCTTATTTCAAGGGTGTCCATACTTTTTTTCACAGAGAGCCACATATTGAAACATTATCAAAGAAACCGGTGGCCTATACTGCAAGTGGTTAGAAAGTGCATTTAACATAGCTTTGACAGAACCAATTTTTTAAATTACATGGCACCTATAGCGTAGGCATGTGGTGGAGAATAATGTTCATTTACAGACATTTCCTGCATTATAATTTTAACCTTTACTGAGTAAGTGTTCACACATCACCGATCACAGAGACAGGATGAGGTTTTACAGAAATATATAGAAAATAGAGAAAAAAAATATCACAACTTCCTCATTGTTATTAAAGTAGCAACTGTTTAGCATAGTTCTTTAGAGTTTGCTTGTAACTAATCTTCTCAAGGGTCTAAAAGTCAGTACCCATCTGGAATATGCCCCAATACAGGGAGAACCGGCAAACCCCTCTCTTTGTCACCCTGCAGCAGTAGCAGTATCCAAACTGTAGTAAATTGGTAATAAAGGTAGAGAATAGGCTGCAAGTACCTTGATAGAATTATACAGACAATATTGCTGTGTCTGCATCAACAGTGGTTCCCCAGATTGTATCCCTGGTTATTTTGGGCTGGGTCCCTGGAATTTCATGCCAATCTGGAAGGGCATCTGGCTTTAAACTCAAGTCAGTATGCAGCTGCTCATTTGTCATTTACAGAATAAATTGGTGGCAAGAAGTAGGTTTACATAAAGAAATTACATTCAGTAGTGGCAAAAGTAGCACAAAATTTATTAGACAAGTTATTCTTTTTGGGTATTTAAACTGTAACATACTTAGTTCAGTATTTTACATTCTATGCATTGTAAACTGCAATATTGGTATAAAAAGGCTTAATAATCAAAACAAATTCAGTTAATCGTAAAGGAAGAGCATTAAAACTCACAAGGCTGATTTTACATAATACTGGTACATCTCATTTGAATCTCCTACTTATTGTAAACACTTCTCTGAAATCATTTGATTGATTTGAAAATATTCTGTAAATACATTAGTAATTCCAGTTTGTCCCTTTTATTGCAGCCGCAGACAGGCCGAAATCAGTGGGTGAGTGGAAACTGCAGAAGTTCTGTGAAGGTCTGACGTGTTTCATCTCAGCAGGTTGGCAGGGTGACGCAGCTTGAACTTCCTGCTTTACTCACCACTTCTGTCAGCGCTGCAGATGGGTGACAGCTCCGACCCTCAACAGCCTTTCTAGTAAACTGTAGATCAGCTGAGAATGGAGAACTTTTTGGATGCTAATTTATAAGAATTTCAGGATGAGAAGTTAAGCAGCTGCTGTATGTGAAAAGACAATACATCATGACTTTGGTAAGTTTGTGTTTTTGTGTGTTGTATTTACCTGGTGAAGATGGGAAAAACATACATATTAAAGGTGCACTGCGTAACTTTTCTGGTGTACGGTACTGGCTTGTCTCCATAAAGATGTTATTGCTTTGCCTAGAGTGTTCCACAAGGTATTTTTACATAAACATTTAAGGAAACATAAGTTTAATACCATGTTGTGGATCATTCCAGGCAAAGAAATGTCCACAGAGACAAGCAGGTGGCTACCCAACAAGTTACATGGTGCACTTTAATTCTGATTTGTTTTAATTTAGGTCTTGTCTGGTTTTTGGAGAGTAAGGTTTAAAATAAAAAAATGTAATTGTTGCCAGTTGTTGATACTTGTTCTAAAGTAATATTACTGTTATTTATATATAATATTACTTCAATAACAATTTAACTCTTAATAATCTGGCTCTGGAGTTAATGTAATTAATCATGAAGTAATGTGGATATTGGGGCATTTCCAAAAAATAGGACAAGGTACTAGAAGCACAAATGTCCAAATAATTTAATATTGTCAATATAATCCTTTTCAAAGAGTAGTACTCCAGTTAAAGTAACAATATATTGTCAGAAAAGTATTATGAGAACTATTCAAGTTACTAAATTAAATGTATTTGGTTAAATTTAACTGATAACTAGTTACCCCTGTATCAGTAGACGGAATCATGACACATCATGGGACCTGTTTATGCGTGGGTGTTTTAGGCTGCCAGAGAACACTTTGTCCTCACTTTAAATATGTAAGAATACCCCTAAGAATTAAATTGAGGACTAAATTATATTAAGTTATTAACAACTGGGTCAGTGTTGTGTTTGAGAGTTTGTTTTAATAATGGATCTTGTATCTGATTTATTATCTAGTGTGGAAAATGTGAGGCTGGAACAAAGCAATACTGCTGACTGATTATTTATTTTTTTAAATCTTTGCATTGACCAAACGTTTTACACCATGTAATTGGGATATTAATGAGGGATAAATACATTTTGTACCCTTGTTTTATATTAAACCCAAAAACTTACTATTCTTTCTGGTCATTTACAGTATTTGTGTGAAAAAGGTGATCATCATAATCATCATATTACCATGCTGCTGTCTTGTCTGTGTGTACACCAGAGGGAGTTTCTAAATATAATTACATTGTTTGTGTTTTCCTGCAATGACAATAAAGGAATCAAGGAGTCAAGTGCTATGTTGTGCTATGTGGTATGTTTATTAGTTATTGTCCTGTCAGTGATACCAACTAATCTGTTGTCAACCCAACTAAATTTAATTATAAAATTATGTTGACAAAAACTTGCACAATCATCACATCAACATTGGGACTCAATTGGGAATAAAAACTGGAACTAAACTTGGACTAGACCAGGAAAAATTGTGAACCCACCCTTAATCTAAAATGATGTAGTTCTCTTTCGGATATTATTTTCTTCCAGGTTTGTGTGCTGACTCTCCTCTTCATCTCAAAATCTTTGGCTTTGCAAGAGCCGTGTCAACCCTGCCCTCCCGGTAAGGCAAAAGATAAACATTACTATACATTTTACAGTTATAACCGATGCAAATTAATAACATATTAACATTCATTGTAGGTCATTACAGAAAATCAAGCTGTTTCTGTCTAGAATGTCCCAAAGGATACTACATGGACAGGCAAAACACTGAAAAAAGTTGCATCGATTGTACAAGATGTAGTAGTAAGTACAATGTATAACTCATATTTCTCACATTTCCCAAGTTTTTTTTTTTTTTTCAGTGTTTGTATTACATTGTCACAATGTTTGTGATTCAATGTATCACTGAATCACTTTTAAATGTATTATTCGATGATGATGCAGATGTCTGATCCAAAAGAAAGTATAAGTTATTTGAGAATACAGGTTATAAGCACATCTTATTTATAATTTTGTATTTAGACATTTTTCACCATATTTGTATGCATAATGCAGTTTATTATTATTATTAATAATAATAATAATAATAATTTTAGTTACTTATGCTATATAAATCTTCTTTCGTTACCCTTAAAAAAATGAAATTCTGATGAAAACTCAAACTTTTTTTAATCTTTAAATGCTGAGAACACATACAATCAGCAAAATGACCACTTACTGTACCATATTCTCTCTATTCAGTAAATATGGTGATGGTGAAAGAATGCACTTCTGTTGCTGATCGACAGTGTGTTAAAAAAGATGTTTGCTCTTCCTGTCCGGGTATGTACAATAAACATTACGTTTTATTTCAAATTATACAAAATATATACATTGTAATTTTAATATAAAAGTAATGATTGTTTTGTGTGTACCTAGAAGACAAGAGGACGGAGTTACCTTGGTAAGATCTTTTTTTTCTTTTTTTTTTTTTTCATT
>KN471587.1:67845-83102 GCA_000787095.1 Periophthalmodon schlosseri
AATATATATTATATACAATATTTTATTGTATTATTTATTTTATTAACCAATATTGCAATATTGATTCATTTGCAATATAGCATCCCTAGCTCATACCATTTAAAGTAAAATGTAAATGTAAAGTAAAGTAAATCTGGGTTAGCATATCCTCCCCATGTTACAAATTTCTCAAATTTGTATTTGTTTTTCAGGATAGTGGACTGTAACCCACTGTGCAAAGTGATAACAACAACAAGTCCACGTACTTACACTGCAAGTACTACTACTACTACTACTACTTCTACTACTATGACAAGAGGGTCAAATGTCACAACAACAAAAGACCGTAAGTCCACTCTCATATGCATTGTATTCTACAACTAAAATCAGATTCCTCACTACCTAAACCCCAGCACCCGCAGCCCATCATTAATCAGTGCTAGTGCAGCCTCTGCAGTTCAGTGAGTGAATTCTGGAGGTTCTGAACTGAACTGCAATATGTCTCCTTTATATGGAGGTTTAGGCACTGCCGACTCAAGTTCAGTTATGACTGTAATACCTTTTTTAAACCAGGTTATGTGCAAGTTACAAATGATTTCACTGAAACATCCACTCATTACAAATCTACAGTGTATTTATCTATTGCATATTAATGGGTGATGTTGAATGTTTGTCAGCTCCAGCTCGAAACCCTTTTGTGTGGGTGCTGCTGTTAGTGGTAATGCTGCTTCTTACGTACTGCGTCTGTTTGTTGTTCATGACAAACCTGTACAAATATGTACACCTCTGCTGCCCATGTTGGAGAGACAAGCAGCACATAGAGGCCCCTCTTCAGACAGACACAGGTAAAGGACAAATCCATGGATCTATTTAAGTAACAATACATAACAAATAACGCAACAATAACACACCCCGTCATTAGAAGTAATTCCCAATAGAGTAGGAATATTTAAGGTGTAAATACATTTTACAATTGTTTCTCATTAGTATTACAAGTATTTTTGTAATAGTTTTTGTCAAAGTAATATTTTTTGTTGGTAATAAAAAAGTAAACATAAGACTTATGTCGTTCACACATGTTAGTGCGCTCTGTGGACCGACCCCGGTGCGCACTAGATTTAGTTCTGTTTACTTTATTTTGAGTCGGTCTTGTTCACACCATGAGCCACGTGAGAGTCCATCAACTGATCACCGAACTTGTTTCTATGACAACACGCTTCAAGCGGACAGAGCCCTGTGAATACGCAAGCACACGCTCTTTTCCCCTATACGCAGTGGTCTTTTCTTTCACCTGTGGCTAAATACACTGTGAGGACCGTACACGGAGGAGGCGTGGTGGCGTAGGAGAAAAAGCTTTTGGAAGGACACACAGACAGACCCCTGCTTCCCTGCGCAGACCGAGGCAGGAGGAGACTGTGGCTGATATTAAGTTGATCCAAATTGCCTCGTTAGACAAACGTGTCAAACAGCAGCTCTGCAGTGCCCATTCATAGAAATATATGTGATCTGAGAGCTTTTTTGCCCGATTCCAAGCACTTTTACTGTCACAGCGGACTGCATAGGTCAGCCTGAGGTCAGCCACGTTCATAGCACTGGGGTCGCACCACAGAGCGCACTAACATGTGTAAAAACGACTTAAAAAAAGATATTTTTGTCGACTAAAAGCAAACTGGAGACTAGATCAAAGTTCCACTTTTCAATCCCAGAGCCCTAAACCAGACCATAAACAAACTCGATGTCAACGGAACACACCTTTACGTGTCCCATGAAGAAATGCAAAACTGTTTATCATAGTTAAGATAAAAAAGTATATTTTCTGACTAAAACTGTTATGGATTCAGTCGACTAAATTAGCAAGACATTTTTGACTGAAACTTGACTGAAACTAAAAAAAAATAATTAGCCATAATAAAGCATCCACAAAGACTTAATTCATAATGTCAGTGTAAAGTAGTTATGTTGTTGTTATGACTGATTTAGGCTTAGTAAGTACTTAATTAAGGGGTTAGGATTAGGATATTTGATACTGTTTGTTCATTATGAATAAAGTCTTTGTTCATGCTTTATTAAGGCTAATTAAAATGTAGGTATTACAAAGTGTAAACACTGTTTTCTATTATCACTTTTATACTATTGCTTCTAAGATGACACACTACACAGTCACACATGCAATGTTGGTGAAATGTCTTGCCTAAAGATTTAACAGCTAGAAGACAGATAAAATGTGACAAATATTGAAAATAATTATAGGGAAAACTTTACATATCAAATGTGTTTTTCTGCAAAGCGGCGAAGATTTTGATGAAACAGGAAGCTGACTTGTTATCTTTTCATTGAACAGAGCAAGGCTGCCTTCAAAGCCCAACCACACTGGTGCGTACTCTGGCCTTTTCTGATAACTATCTTTGAATTTGTGTCATGTATGTGAGTGTTCCACCTCTAAAATGTCACCAGAAGTTCATTTGGAGACCCACAAATGCTCTCACATTTAACCTTTATTCTGTTCAGGATTTTACCATCTATTACGAAACTCCCAAGATGGACGTTATGAGCCCTGTCCTACCAGAGATACCTGCCCAAAGTTCCCCCCAGCTGCCAGAAGTGGAACACAGGGGTAATGCACATAGACCAAAGAGATTAGAATTATACTTACTTGAGTAAGAATACCATTGCTGAAAATAAAAAGCATTGTAGTCTTGTTTTAGACTAGTGATACACTTGGTTTCAACCTGGTGTTACTCTGAAAACCAAATGTTTTCTTAGCTGGTACGTGTGAAAAGTTGGAAAGTTAGAGGTAGGTTAAGTTGGAAAGTTAGAGGTAGGTTAAGCTTCCCCTGTAGTCACAGCTGCCCCGGAACGGAACTGTGTGACTGCCAATCTCCACCCTCCTACACCTATCATACAATACCACATAGGCAGTCGGATGGATAGATTTACCCACTAGGGATTAAAACACTGATTTCAGAAAAGAAGATAATTAATAATATTTGAATGGCCATGTTTTCAACCAATGAATAATTAGATTAAATGTGTGCATATGTGCTGTACAAGAAATAAACAAATCTGTATTAACCCCAAAAGTCGACTACCTTCTGTAATCGGATGAGGCAGCAGTGCTTTCTCACTGTATTTCAGAAACTGTTTGTTTGTATCAGTTTTGTGGCTGTTGCGGTGGGGAGGTAGGATTGGAAAACAGTAGTTTCTGCAGTGTAGCTCTTTTGCATATGAGATAGAGCTATCCCTGAGTACAGCATCACAAACTGAAAGATTTATATCTATTTTCTCTAATATATAATGAGTAAATGTGACGTAATATGTAGGTGTATTTTAATTTGCATCAATAATTTACAAATGAGCAATAATGACAGAGGAGTATTAGGGTTCGCAAATTCTGTATAATGGCTCAGTTTTATCCCTGAGCTGGGAAGTTGCCAGATACAAACATGGCTGTGTAGAGTTTTTGCACCTGGAAGGCAATATACTGTGCACATGATAATACTGTAATTATTATAGTATATTGTTCATTCACTTTTTGGACAAACTTCAGACATTTACAAATTTTAGTATATTTTTCCCTCTGATTTTCTGTCAGGCATTTCTGCAGCTGTCTTCAGCTGTTGTTTATTTAATTTCTTTTCAATTTATTCTTACAAGTGTCACTGTCTTAACAATGTTGCAGTGGATTCAAGCAAAACAATTATGAAGAGCTAGTCTTATTGTAGGCTACATGCCTCTTAACCAAGAGTAAAAATCACACTAACAATTGGCCAATCATCTCTCATAGCAATTTTGTCAAAACATAACATTTTGGATGGATTACAAAAATCTGAGCACCTCCTCACAAAACTACAAGGATTTATGTTGGTAGATATTTTTTTCTTACCTTTTAGTGACCTCAAGTGCACAATGTTGCAATTCAGTTAATTATCTTTAGCCTGGTTTCCATTTGAAACTTTTGAAACCTCTTTGACCTGTCCCAGTTGTTTCCTGGTATAGATTTTAGGCTGGGTTTTAGCTGGTAACTCCACACACGTGTGCCATATTTAAACCACATAAACAGGTCAGAGAGACGGTTCTGTCCGTAAGACCCCACTCCAACCAACCAACCACCAACCAACACTCCACTTGACTTGTTGTCTCAGAGGGCCATTTGCTCTGAAAACCCCTGTGGTTTGAACAAAGCAGGAGAACTGGCCACCTTCTGCAAATGTAACCTTCTTTATCTGATTTTTATCAACTTCAACTGTAGATGCTTTGAAGATATCGTCAAAACAAAAGTTCCACCTACCTCACTCTCCAGGTTATAAACCACAGCACTAGAAGAACTGCACCAGATTTCTTGACATTTGCCGTGTGCATGTTAACATTCCTGGATGTGCAGAGGGTCGTGATCTTTCTGAGAAGAGGAGCCATTTCCTCCTGTACTTCTGTGGGTTTTGGTCTCCTCCGCCCACCATCCAAAGACCTGCATAAGTGCTCTGGTAAACCTAAAATGTTCCGGGCTCAGTTTAGGTAAAAGCTTGGGGGCCTTGACTTGACAAATTCAATGTGGACTGGGTATAGTGCAGCTTAAGTAAGTTGCCATTGTCTTTCAAAATTAAAAGTGTTACATGTCTTGGAAAAACAGATATAAACATAATATAAGAGTTTCTCACTAGACACTGACTGATCTTGTGATTTACCGCCGTATTTTCAGTGATGGCAACTTATATGTTGCGCTGATATGCTTTGCAAAACTGACCTATCCAGCTGTTTCTTGTTTATCGGTGCACACCATTTCCATCAAGGTAAAAAATATTACATTTGCAGTGTATAATGCAACAAGCACTACAGTGGATTATAAGAAGCCAAGTCATAGGCCCTATGGTTAAAGAAACGTAGCTTGAGCTCTTACTTTCAGACTTATTTAGCCAAGTTTAAATATTTACCCTATTTTCAGAGATGAGTTTACATTTTGACTATAGCTGTAATAAGATAATAATAATAATTCTTTTAAACCATATTTTGACCCTCTTCTTCTTGTCTCTTCCCAGCTCTCTTAGACCAGACCCAGTGGAAGCCCTTCCCTGCCATCGTCCTGTATGCGGTGATAAAGGAGGTGCCTCTGCGTCGTTGGAAGGAGCTCATGCGTCTGCTCTCAGTGGCTGATCAGCAGCTGGAGCGAGTGGAGCTGGACGTGGGCTTGAGTTCTATAGAGAGACAGTACCAGCAGCTCAGGCTCTGGAGCCAGAAGCCAGAAGCCAAAATGGATGACATTTACTCAGCACTTCACTACATGGAGCTCACAGGATGTGCACAGATGATCAGGGAAAGTCTTGACCAGATACATTTTAGATCACAAAGGGGCGCTGTATAAAACAAACTAAAGATTACAACACAGTTGATTATATTCAGTACAGAAAACTTTTGAATTTTTTCTAACCTCAAAACCCAGCTAGTGTAACTTCTTGAGAAAGGATTCATGAAGATTATCATATGATGCCTCTTCCAGCATCTTAGGATCAGATAATAATTTGCTAGCAGCCGCAAAAAAGGAGGTTTGAAAGGAGGACTTGGATGTACATCAGAGTTGTAGTACTCTAGTACTGTAGTCCTCAAGTCCCAGACTCTGGCATGTGACTTATTTTTCAAGTCATTTCTGCGACTCGTGACTAGGCTCTGAACAAAAACACTGGCTACATTTACATGGCCAGTAAAAATCAGAACGAATAATCAGATAACCGAATAATCTGATCTGTTTTTTGATGTGTGTTTACATGCATAAAAGAAATCTGATCAATCAGTGGATTTTCAAAATGTCAAAGATAGAGTACAATGAATTGTAAAATAACTCTTTCAACCTTTATAATTTTCTCTTTTGTCATTTTTTTGCATAATTTTGCTTGTTAAACATGCACAGATGTGGACAGTCAAAAAGGAATCAGATTACTCACATCAATAATCAGATAATGATCAGATGTTTGGTGTGCATGTAAACATAGACTTGGGACTTGGGACTTGGACTTGTGAGTGACCCGTGACTCGACCTGAGGTTCAGGCTAGAGGACTTGGGCTCAGGCTTGTGAGTTTCACCTCTCAAGTGCTTTAACTGCCAACCTCTGTACAGAGGGGTGGCTATATGGGGGCACTTCTTGCATCCTGCTCCACAAGTGCCCTTTTCTATCTTGTCTATTTTTGCCTCCACGATAAAATGCCTGATAGTTTTTTTCTGGACAGCCATGCCTCTGCAGGCTTTTATAAAAGAAGTTGTAAATGATGGTTCTAAATGTCAGTTTAGTGCAATTCTAATCATGGCAGCTTTTGTTATTACTGTGACATTACTTAAGGGTAAGTCTATAGGACTGGCACTGTGTCAAAGTGACTATGTGAATTATTCAGATTCTACTATATACAATAGGATGTTTTATTTCTGATACATTGAACATATATTTTTGTTATGTCAACCTTTTATATGACAATCTGGGAAGCACATAGCGGTACTAGAGGCAGTAGAAGTATTAGCAGTGATTCCTGTAGTAAATATTAGTAGTGTTTCCTGTATGGTGCAGCGTTGCAGTTATTTTGTTGTTTTGACTGGAGTGGAGTGTTATCAATATTTAAAGTAATTGTATATTCACTTAAACTTTTGTGGTTGTGCTGTAGGCTGCAGGTGAATCAAACAGACTAATGTGGGTTTGGTGGTGGTGGCTTGTGTTCACCATTGTATATAAATGGTGAAAGGCAGCAGTTATTTCAGATACTGATGTGTGTTGTATGCGGATATGTTTCTCGTTAAAGTCTTGGTCTGCACTCGGGGTCTGTTCTGAGGAAAAAGCTGTAAATCCCCACACAAAAGGAAGTTCTGCCACTACATAGCCTATTCCATCAGACCATTTCCTGGTGTGTGCTAATGTAGTATCTCTTTTTGAGAGTTTAGAATATTGGTCTGCTTGGACTTTTAAGATTGTATTTTCTAACATGATGTCTAACATTATGTATAATGAGATGATATATTTGAGCTACTGTCATTTTTGTCCAAAATAAATTTGTATTATTTTGTTAAGACTTTTCTTTCTCTTTTTATGTATTTATTTATTTTTTAACATAATTGTTGACTAACCTAGCCACTGACAGTTTAGAATTCTTGCCTTGTCAGACAGCCTCAGATTCGAATCCGAGTCGGGCCAGGTGAGACTTAAGGAGTTTTCATGTCCCCCCAAGTGTCTGAGTGCGTTACTCTGGGTACTCAGAAAAACACGTACAAATTAGTTAAAGCTGGAGGACCTTGGATTAACAAATGCAATGTGGCACAGCATGGCCAGAGTAGCCTATGTTGTTTTCTTTTAAAATTCCAAATGAATGTAGCCTAGCAGTAGCCTTGTAGCTGCACTTGTCCTCCTTCCTACTCTAGCAATTTTAGAAAGTCACCACAAGGATGTGCTGCTCCACAAGGGTTTATTTGTGGTGAGTTTCATAACTCACCAGGCTTGGTAAATGGATTATTATTCTTCAATAGATATTATTTTTCCACAACAGGTGTCAAACATTGGATTTTAAGAAGCTAAGCCATAGGGCCTATATGTTTAAAGGAACATGTAGCCTGACCTCTTACTGTTTTAAAAATGTTAGAATAATCACAACTGAACCTGGGAACCTGGGCATATAGCCTAGTAGGCTACACACATTTCTATGTAGCCTACACACACAAGAGATCAGAGAGAGTTATTTTATGTTTAAACTAACTGGATTTCAGCTTTGAAACTGGAAACCTAAATGAGAGACACGTGTGAGGCTCATTCTGCTTTCTGATTGGACAATCAAAACACCAAATTAGAACCTTGGCCATCATGTCCAATATTTTTTTAAATTAAGAATAATCATTAGAGTAATTCAGCATTACGATTTTTAGAAGACGAAGGACAAGGTAACCAAGAAGTCCAGCAACGTCCTAGGCAGCCCTCTGGACTCAGTGCAGGTGGGGGACAGGAGGGTCCTGGGCTGTTCTCTGGGCTCAGTGTAGGTGAAGGGAGGATAGGAGGATCCTGGGATGTCTTCTCGACTCAGTGCGGGAGGTGGGGGACAGGAGGATCTTGGATAAACTCACATCTGTGCTGGAGCATGAGTGTCACCCCCTGCAGGACTCTCTGTCTGCGACAGACTGATCCACCCTCGTTGTGTAATGGAGAGGTTCCACAGGTCTTTCCTTCCTGCTGCTGTCAGACTGTAGGCCAACACTGAACACTTATAGCTCTCATTATTTTTAATTATATTGTGTTATAGCCTAAAGGTTGTTTTATTTAGGAGCTTTATTAGGTCACCTTCGTGGTATCCACGTGTAACTAACACTGAACCCAAGCACCCACCATTCTCACGTAAGTAACTTAGAGTGGTTGCTACATAGACTATTTGATTTGAACACGTCTACCTCGTATCTGGCCACCTTAAAGGTTGTGTTTATGAAATTTACAAACAAAATCTTACACATTGTTCCTTTAATGTTTGAGACAAGCCACCAAACCAGTTTTTTTTTCCTTTTTCTTTTTTACATCTGTGCCGGTGTTAGCGTTGCTGGGTAACAAATGTCCAGTATGTGAACCTACATGAGACAAAACTCACGAGCTCCTCATGTCCGGCACATTGACGCCCAGCGGCCCAGCACTAGAGCCATGGTCAAAACTTTTGCGGTGCTATGTTTTTCTTGTTAACTGAATAAACCGCATGCACTTTTAAACGCTTTGGGTAGGCCTACGTTTTTAAGCAGCCTGTTTGTCGCAGGCTGCAAACAGGACACTTGTTGCCCTGGAGACGGCGCACCAAAGGCATTGAGTTACAAGAAAGGGGCCCGCGCTGGATTTGTGTTTGTGTTCGCGAAAATAAAATCGAGCGTGGCCGAGAACGCTATCTACGATTCTGAATTCAAGGGCTTTTTCAATTTTTATGCGGTCTAAAGCAGGTCCTGACCTCCACAGCAGCTGCAGGTGGGTGCGTAGTGAAAGCCAGAGTAGACACTGAGCGCTAAAGCAGGCAGTACCTCCAACTAAATAGGCCTAAACAAAATTAAGATTTCCCCAGTATTAGTTTCGTTTGTAAATATAACCTTCTTCTCTGCACTTGTAGTAAGTGTGAGACATTTAGGGCCTAGAACAAGCATTTTTCAGTTAGTATTGTTAAAGGTGCACAAAGTAACTTTTCTGGTGGAGGGTTTGCCTCCTGACTTGTTTCCATGGAGATTGTATTATTGTTGTGACTGGAAATTTCCACACTAAGAAGACATCTATCTTACGCAAAAATACTTTCAAAACATCAATTCTTACTCTGAGCAGGGTCGCCTTTCCACAGGTCTGATTCTGACCTGTAACTGGGTCTGGTTGCGCTGCTTGCTTGCCTCCACCAACGTTTAATGCCATACTGTGGAACACTCTAGGCAAACCAATCATATCTCCATAGAGACAAGCAGATGATAGACAATTCTCCAAAACGTTGCACAGGCCTAGTGCACCTTTAAATCATAATGAACAACACTGGTTAAAAAAAAAAAAAAAAAAGAATAAATAAAAATTGCATAATTTTACATAATAAAAAGGCCTATTTACAACAAACTGCTCATCACATTTAGTCTGTTATCTGTTTTGCAACTGAGAGACTTTTTAACCCTTTACATTTTTGGTCTATTTTTCCTGACTAAAACAAGCCCTGATTCAAACTGAATCTAAACCCTTTGGAGCACAGCACAGGCTGGGTCCCTAGTGAAGTTGAGACTCTGTTTTGGCCTCTGTCTGATCTACTCTCATACTCTCTACTCAACAAGCTATGCACAGAGGAAAATCAGATTTCAAATCATGCCTGGATTTATTTATTTTTTTTGGTAAATATAAGATTTAAGTTAGTTAAAGCAGAGCTCACATTGCCATTGTTTGGCTTTGACTAGAAGAAGGCACCTCTTTTGAGACCAGTTACCAATCCAGTATAGTCAATTATCTTAATGAATGAATGAATGAATGAATGAATGAATGAATGAATGAATGAATTTCATTCATTATCATTATACCATATCATTGACCCATATCTGGAAATGACATCACTATTCACCAAAGCAAACTGTAGTTCATTAAAATTTATTTATTTATTTAATTTATTTATAGTTAAACAGACAGCATTATGAAATATATATATTATGAAATAAGAAATATACAAATGAGTGTGGTTTACTTTACACTGGGTCTAAAGATTAAAGATTAGATAAATTGCCCAAGAGTTATTTAAGGTTATATATCGAGTCTAAATTGATCAATTAAGCCAATCTCGATGTGTGCACATACAACCGGGAGCAGGATGTTTCTAGCTGGAGTAGGTCCTGATGTCTCAGTTCATGCTGTTGTGCTGATGCCTTCTCAAGGTTGGCTCTGGAGATGCAGACCAGCGATCTGGTGGTCCACGCTTCAAGTGTTGAGAAAGCAGCGAAGGACGCTTTTCTGGTTGATATCCATAAGGTCTCAGCAGTCACAGAATAAGATGGCCAGCATTTCCTGTTAAAAGACCACCCTTTTTCAGGATGGCAGGAGAGTTAACCAATGAACTGATTGTAACATGAGTTAACTAGTGAGTTAACATGAGTGGTGAGGATGGGGGAAGTTCTGAAACTTCCACTGATCACATGTGCAATGTATGAACCAGTTTTGCACTAATAAAAAGATATACACGATACACCATTTACAGGTCAATATGCAAACAATATTTACAGCATGAACAGTTTACACCGTTCCTCTTCTTTCTCTGGAGAAAGTCATTCATTGGCTGAAATTGAGTGTTTAATCTTGTGGCATTTGTCCTTTAACTGTGAAGTCTTTAAGTTATGGCAAATTCCAATTTGTCAATTGTTTCATTGCAGGAGAAACTTTGTAGTTCTTTAAGAAGAGTTCATTCCAAAGTTTAATCCAACTTTCAAACAACTGTATCTTTTCCCTGTTCGAATGTGCAGCCATTAGTCTTAGGATAGAATTTAGGTCTGGTGTGATGGGGCTTGGGACGGCAACAGTGAAGCCATGGCAATGGTGAAGCAGTGCTTCTCACAATTTCATAGGTCAATATGTAATGCTACATTAGGTAGAAAAGTCTGTGTGGAATTAATATAAAAGTCCTATTAAAATGTTGTGAATTTTAGAGTTATTTTTTATTTGTGGGTTTGGAGTACAAACTGGTCGTGATTCTTTTCAGAATGGTTTATTTGACTGAAAATAAGTGGGTTACAGCTTTCCATTAATGTTTTACATGTCCATGAGCTTGATAGTATATTTTAAAAAGTACAATGACCCATGCATGTTCCCTCTGACTCTTATTAAAATACTACATTTCTATTTAAATTTTCATGATTTTTGTTTTCTCTTTGCAGGTCTGCCTATGCCTTCAGTTGACCATGACCTCACCTTCTCATCTTGGCAGCCATTTTTCTGAGCTATGTGAAGAGGCGGACCGTTTTTTAGCATCCGGGGAACTTGATAAAGCATCAGCTCTTTACATGTCTGCTTTCAGGACTCACGCTGGACCCACTGTGTCCCATATGAGAAAACTATCCAACCTACAAGTCATCATTTCTACTTTGGAAAATTGGCTGGATGGCCACAGTGACCCTGAAAGATTCAGTAAAGGTTTAGTCGCTGTGTTTTTGTCCACACTTTGCCCAAATAATATTTCGGCTACCGTTTTCAAAATGGAGTCTTTGCTTCTAAACGGTGGGCATAGCTGTGAAGAAATCTTTGCTCGTTGTACCTCTATACTTGAAGGGAAGAGAAACAAGCCTCCGGAGGGTCAAACAATTTTAGTTTTGGAGCTAACCCGCGCGTTAGCTTGCTTGTTTTCTGATTGCCATGCTGTCACAGGGTTAAAGTTGTACCTCAAAGCATATCATAAAAACAAAATGGAAACTGTGCAATTAGTTAAAAGCAGACAGCGTCAACATTTGGATAAAATAGTCAGTGCTTTTAAAGACAATATATCGCAAAGACACCTTTCTTTGATGTCTAAAGCTAAGTTAGCGGAAGAAAACGAACATCTAGAGATTGAATTGGCAGTGCTAGGTATTGAGTTTGCATTAGCATTATCACTAAATAATTTGGAGTTGCAGGAACTTAAAGCGCAACATTTATTCTTTGTCGGAAAATGTGTAGAGAGTATAGACGTTTACTCAACTATCATAGATCAAAATACTTCTGACAATTCATTAGAAGTAGTTGCAAGACTTCTAACAGGTCGAGCAGCTGCCTGCTTTTCTGTTGTGGGAAGAATCCAAGATGCGTGTAGAGATTTAGGCGAAGCATTCAAAATCCACCCTGCGACTGCTAGAAACTATTTTCAAACGTTTTTCACCGAGCAGGGGACTGGAATGGCAACTCGAAGCCACCTACAGCAACAAGCCGAGAGAGGACTATCCGACTTTAAAGAACGCGTGCTTTTAAGACCAGATTTAAGATCCTCGGAAGGAGTGGAGCTGTTAGACCCTGTTATAACCAATCTACGAACTTTGTGCCACCTGGAACCAGACGGAGGTGGAAGAGAGTTAAGAGTACGCCTAGCTGATTGTCTGTTACTTCATGGAGAACACAAGGAAGCGTTGTCAATCTGTAGCCAACTTGCTAGCGCACAGGGGCAACAAAGCTACCAAAATACCGTCCAAGTCTTACGAGGTTACGCTAGATTCCATTCGGACAACCATAAAGGAGCACTGGAGGATTTTCAAGCAGTGATAGAACACAGTGCACCTCACCCGTCCAGCTGTGTCAGGGCGTTATGTGGAAGAGGGTTGTTGAGAATGATTGGCGGACTGAACTACCTGACCGCGTTGGACTACATGACGGCCTGTAGGTTGCATCCTCAAGAGACAGCGCTGTGTGTTAGAAGTCTAGTGCCGTGGAATTACAGAGGACTGCTGTTCACTGTGCTGCTGGAGCAAGGGAGAGTGATGCTGGAGGCAACTAGGATGGAGCGGTCGCCATCTTGTATCAGTGAGAAGAAGCAAAAGGAGGAAGAGGAGGATGCAAGCAAGAAGAACAAGCACAGGTCAGGGTAAGTTTAGTACTTATCAGTCCTTTAGGGGGCACAACAGTGAATTGTTTATCCCTTTATCACACCAAATAACTTCATGTGTTTTATAAATGCATATCCGTACATTTCCTTTTTTGTCATCCAAAATCTCCAAACTCCTTCTACCCAGAAAATAGATTAAAAATAAAAGCGTGTTTATTTCCATTTTGGTTGTTTTTATTGCACTGAAAAACACAGAAAAATATATGTCCACACTTACTCTGAGCAGACTTACATCTCTACAAACTCCTCCTGCTTGTTTCCATGGAAATGTTGTTCCTTTGGCTATAATATTCCAAAGTATGGCATAAAACTTATCTTCATGGCAAAGTATGGGCATAAAACTCATGGAGAATGTGCGGATTATAGTTTTAGCTTTCTATTTCAGTGGAATCATGCAGGTTATGTGCTACCTCCAGAAAGTTATATGGTGTTGCTTTAAATGATACCTCTGTGGCATTGAAAAAAGTTATGATATTGAATGCAACCTGTGTAAAAAATATAAAGAATTCTTTAAATAAGTGCAATGTAAAATCTCTTGGCATTCTCCAGTCCAAAAAACTGATACTACTTGATTGGTACCTAACCTAGTCCAATTTGAATTGAATCTGCAGTGGAGGCGTCTAAGCTTTAACACTTGTGTCCATATCCCAGTACACCTGCAGGTGTGCAGTGTCTGGCCTCTCTCCTCTCTGAGCTGCAGCCTGATTCAGAGGGGCCTCAAATCCTCAGTGCAGACTCCCTGTACCAGCTCGGGCGAGTGGAGGAGGCCTACCGTCTGCTGCTGTCCATCGGGTCCAACTCCCCCAGAGCCCTGGTCCTGGCTCGACTGGCTCTGCTTCAACTGCATAGGGGCTTTCTATATGATACCAATCAGGTCTGACAAAAAATGTACAATGCATGTCACTTACTTTGAACTTTTATCATATACCGATTGATTGAAATTTTGTAATTTTTGAAAAAAAATATTTCTGCACCATACTGAGACGCAGACCAAAGAACGTAGAACACAATGAGACAGAATGAACTTAATAAAATAAACTATGTTAGTAAGATTGTTAAATATTCAGGGTTATGATACAGTAAATACCCTGCAATATTTCCTATTGTAAGATAAGATCAGTGCCATGGCAGAGGTCTTTTTTTGTTTGAAGGCTTCTGGTGCTGATTTTACTTGTAAAAAAAAAAAAAAAAGGCTGCTCATTAGCAAATCAGTTTGACTTGTGTTTGTGTCTAATAATTCATAACACAATGTATTGCAATGACCCCAGAGATAAATATAATACAAATCTTTTTCACAAACTAAACTTGTAGCTGTGCCATGGTTCAGTTGCACTTGTTAAGGGTGACATTATGGTCATTCTATTGGTGCATATTTTTCTTCATGTGTACTTCAGTTGTTGAAAAAGCTGATCCAGTGTGGCGACACAAGCTGCTTACGCCCCCTGCTGGCTGTGGCCCATGAAAAGGACCGGTCACAGCTGCAGAAACACTGTCATTTTGTGGCCAAACGAATCTTAGAGAGCTTGAGAGACGAGAGCACCATGAGAGAGGCAGTGGCCTATCTGTCCATTGGCATCATGGCGTCTGGTTAGTAGTATACTTACTGAAAACTATCACTGTTATTATCAACATATGGTCTCCTGTCTGTTAATGTTGATCTGAATGAATTGGTATGATTGGTCCTGGTGTAATGTGTTGTGTTTATAGGTGGCGATGCTTCTGAATCGCTGCTGGAGAGAGCCCGGTGTTACGCCTTTTTGGGCCAAAGAAAAACAGCCATCTACGACTTCAGTTCCATTTTAAAAGATAAGCCCAAACATGTCCAAGCGCTGTGTGGCAGAGGCTTCACCTATCTCATGCTCAACCAACAAAAGGTACAATATATTTTGGCCTAGAGATGCTTAAATTTTGGTGTGCAAATGGAATGACAATAGAGCATAATATATTTGTCAGTGGCAATAACTTCTCTGGGGGCTAGACGCTAGTAACGGTAGTAAGGACATGGAGAGGCTGAGGTGGTCAGTAGTTCTGGTGCTGCAATGGAGTTAGCGTGAAAGATGAGAGAATTTAAAGGTGCACTAAGTAACTTTTTCCACCATCTTGTGTCCATGGAGAGGCTTCTGCTTTGCGGGTTGGCTGACAGTAATAGGTGACAGAAGGTAGGGAAGAGGTAGGACATGTTGTAATTTCAGCACCAACCTGGTCCCAGTAGCAATGAA
>KN471587.1:83163-93523 GCA_000787095.1 Periophthalmodon schlosseri
TTGATATTGCTGGGGGCAACCTGTCAGTAGCAGTGGGTGCGCCTACTGACCTTTGCTGGAAGAGTTTTACATTTTGTACATTGTGCACAGAAAGGACCAGGCGGCCCAGGAGTCAAATCTGGAATGTTCTTGGCTGTGAGCAGTGAGTGCTAGTCACTCAGCCACTATGCTGCTACTTTTTACATTATAGACATTTTAATTCATTCATTCATTCATTCATTCATTCATTCATTCAACAGTAAAACAGAAATTTCTTGGTTTAAGCCTGGCTTATAGCTTGAAAAGTATCATGTAAAATCTCTGTATTATTGTATTCCTCCACCCTTTCTCCTCAGGAGTGCACTCAGGACCTGTTGGCTGCTCTGCTGATCTGCCCTGATGAAGTAAGCAAAGACATCCTCTCTCTGAAGGACAAGGCACGCAAGCTGGTGTGTGACTGGCTGCATGAGTTCTGCCTCCGTAAACTGTCCCAGAGTCTGTCCTGCAACGGTGTCCCAGTACCAGAGGAACAACTGCAAGAGGAGAGTGTGGTGTGTGCAACTCTGCTAAAGACGGAGGCTAGAGATCCAAGATGGCACCTGCTCTATGTGGATTTACTGTTAGCTAAAGGTGGGTGCTAACTAAGCAGTAGGGCAGTCGTTAATGATATGATTGGGTGTTTCTAATCAAGGAGTCCTCAGCCAATCCTCTGTCAGTAAAAGCACATGGTTTGGAGCAGAGTTCAGACTTTAGAGGAAGAAATTTGAATATTGGTAAAGGTGCACTATGTAACTTTTCTATTTCACTTCAATATTACTGTATTTACTCACTGTTTTTAGGTGATGTGAAGACAGCTGGTGCTCAGTTGGTGCAGGTTTTCGGACAGGAACCTAGAGACGCTGTAGCTCAGGGCAGGCTCGGGGTGATGGACGCCTGGGAACAGCAGTACTGCAGTGCTGCCCTCCGGCTCAGTAAACTCACAGACAAACACATGGAGGTGCTAGAGTCTCTACTGCAACTAATACCCACCAACCAGAGGAGACGGACTGCACAGGTAAAACAATCAACTATTATAATCATAATTAATACAGCCTACTTCAATAAGCAAACTGTAGCAACGATCATTCAAAAAATTAAGACAAAGGAAAATTGTCATCTGAAATTGCAAGTTGAATTGAATAGTGGTAATACATACATTTTCACTGTTTACTATCCAGTAAACAATAAAGAAGTTACAAAAGGTCCATAAACTGGGCCTAAACCAGAATTAACTCTAAAAAGCAAACCAAAACAGACCGAAAACTGTTTACCTGTGGATCACCATTATACCCAATTTTGTTAAAGGTGCACTATGCAGCTTTTCTAATAGGTATGTCATCTACTTGTCTTCATCGAGATGTTATTGTTCTGCTTGTAATTTTCCACAGTATGGCATTAAATATCCATCTGGCATATATTTCAATTACAAGCGTTTTATTGCTCAAAAATACCCTGAAAAAAATGGCCAAGTAGTGTCACCTGCTTGTCTCCATGGAGAAATATATAGTTTAGAACATTCCAGGCAAAAAATAAAAATAACATCCCCATGGTGACAAACAGATAGCGTTTCATAGTGTACCTTTAACAGTTATTTCTCCTCTCAGGCAGGAGCAGTAGAAGCCAGCAGAGTGTCCTCCAGCGGCCAGTGGGATCAGGCCCTGTCCCTCCTCACTGTCTCTGTCCAAGCCGTAGGTAACCACAAGCTCCAGTACCTCCGCCAACGTGCTGCATGCTTGGCACAGCTGGGACTGCACGACCACGCCATCTCCGACCTGGGCCGCGTCATCCTCCGCCACAACAGCGCCCCCTGCGGTGAAGAGGAGCTCAAAGTCCAGTCGGAGGATTTGTGTAGACGGGGTAGGAGTTTGGTGCTAAGTTTAAAAGAAGGTCCAGCTTTAGAGGACTTCACCAAAGCCCTTAGACTTCACCGGGACCAGGCTGTTGGGTGTATAGAGTCTGGTTTAGGCAGGAGCAGAGCAGCGGAGTGCTTCCTGAAGGGGGCACTGCAGCACTACGGGGAGCAGCAGTTGGACAAGGCTTGGACACTGGTAGAATGTGGGTTAGCAGTGGACAGTGAGAACGCAGAGCTAAGAAGACTGAGGACCAGGGTGAAAAGAGAAGTGGCCAGTCCATGTAATGTGAATTAGGATTCCATTCTATTCTGGTCTATTCATGGGTTTCAGCTTCCTGTTTGTAGCTGACATTTTGAGGACTTGTCACTATTCAAAAGATTAAGATCATCTTGTTTTTAATCTTGATTTTTCACCATGGATCATAGATATAAACCTGGTTCACACCCAGATTGATATGTGTATCACTCTGAATTGAATTCTACACATTATAAACCTGGGATAGCTCATACTGAAAGTGTTTGTAAAATGCAGAACGTCATGATGGTTATTTGAATCTGATTGGTCGAACAGTCACAACAGCGGAACAAGGTGAAAATCAAATTTTTGTTACATCCAGTTGAGAGAAGAGCACAGACATTGTCCCTGTCCACAAATACAAAAAAGTGCTTACTTTCTGTTTTTCACAAACAAAATAGCCTGTATTGACGCTAAAACAGGCTAAGGTACATCTGTCAGCGTTGCCATGTTTGTTTTGGTTCGGTTGGGCGCTTAGCCTTTGCCTTTCACAGAAACCTCAGTGCTGCTCTGTGATTGCTAAAACAGGCTAAGGTATATCTGTCAGCGTTGCCATTTTTGTTTTGGTTCGGTTGGGCGCTTGGCCTTTGCCTTTCACAGAATTCTCAGTGCTGCTCTGTGATTGGTCCACCCACATGATTAACCTTAAAACGGGTGCATGCCAAGATGGATTCTTGTGAGTTTGTGAACTCACAAATATTGTGAGAATCTATCTTGCTGTGCAAGGTTACATGGATGTACTTCAAGATCCACATTTATTATTATTATTTTTCTCCATAGTTTAGATTTCCATAATCTATACATTTTATTGCATTTTAGCAACGTGCATCTTGATTAGGGCTGGGCAATATGATGGTAAAAATCCAATCATGAACTGATCCAGTGACAATATGCTATTTTGGTGAAATCGTCTTTCCCACCCAATACTTCTACTGGTCAGCCTCTTTAAGGCTCTGAGTG
This sequence comes from Periophthalmodon schlosseri, assembly GCA_000787095.1. NCBI lineage: Eukaryota > Metazoa > Chordata > Actinopteri > Gobiiformes > Gobiidae > Periophthalmodon > Periophthalmodon schlosseri. The sequence continues at coordinate 86,289 of KN471587.1, forward strand.
ACTGATAAGTAGAATTAAGTGAGTGACAAGTAGAATTAATCAAACACAGAGAAATGTGAACTCTCAGAGGACGCAAATAGGTTTAGATACCCCCTAAAGGCCTCGTAAGTGTATATGAATTGTGCTAAGAATTGTGATCTTACCTCAGAAAATTGTGACATGAATTTATTTTGCATATTGGCCATCTCTTATCATAACTGACAATTTTAAACAACTATGCATTATTTTAATTATTATTTTGTAAAAATTATTATTAATCCTACATTACACATGCAATGACAACTGAGTACACTTGTGAGAAATCAGTCCAAGCTTTATTTAACAGCCCACACCACCAATTTACAACTCTTTTACAAACCTTTCATTTCTTCACTCTTAAATGGAGAGAAAGTGCCTAGTGCAGGATTTGTCTTTACCATTGAAAGGCACTTTTTATTTTATATTGACTAATTATAATAAATAAAACATTAACAAACAATGTATAAATCAGAATAATGTCCACTTGTAAGGCACCAGCACATTTAAAAATAAATCTTTAGGAAATATATGATTTAGTATCTTAGGCTAACACAGTGATGTATTGAGGCTCCATGTTTCCGAAGTAGGACTTTTCCCATTCGCTCATGAGGTCAAAATGCAGTGGGCGGTTACAGAAGGTGCATGACGCCAAGTTTGGGTTGTTCAGTACCAGACCAGCCTCCTGCCACACCTCCACAAGTTTGTCTATATGGGAAAGATGGGAATAATGTGATGTTTATGGCTGTTGTAAATAGAAATCTATTGTAAAATAAAGTAATGATACTTTAAAGATGTAAAAATGTGATGGGCTTTTGATTTTAAAACAAAATAAAACAACATGCTTTTAGTGACAGAGGATGGAGCCTCTCCATTAAAAAGTCCCAAGCTGATCACTGACGATTAGAAATTACTGAATCTCAATCTTGATTAAAATTGGATTAATTGCCCTGCCCTATTGTTTCATATGATTACAATTGCTACAAGCAAAGCATTTTTCCTCATGAATAATTAAAGCTGTGTTAAGTTTTATTAAGTCTTTGATAACTCACCGACAAAGTAGTCCATCATGTCAGGATGGTGGTGTGGGGACGGGGCCAGCCTCAGCAGCTCCTCTCCTCGGGGAACTGTGGGGTAGTTTATGGCCTGGACATAAATGTTGTATTTCTCCAGAAGAGTGTCACACACTTTGGTGTTCAGCTCTGCATTTCCAACCTACAAGCAGAACAATTATTCATAACAAAGTGCGCAATAATATTTAAATACATTGTTAGCTATAAAATATTTTTAATAACTTTTAAATTATATTTCTCTCACATTGTGCAGCAATGGTTATTAGTGTTTTCATTTGGTTGGGACTTTCAAACCAGCATACACACAGACGATGGTTTTCCATGCTTCTTGGGGACAAAATATTTACTAATATTTATTTTATTTTCCTGGAGCTTTATCCTAATCTTAATCCTAGTCACTACTTGCCTAACTTAACTTAACTTAACTTAAACCCTTGTTCTAAACCCATATCTTAAACTTTTAGATCAACTACTTGTTGATCTAATAATAAAAGATTTACATCACCGGGACATTGCCGACATACACATCCATCCAATTATATACACAGAAACTGGAGGCACGGATAGTCAAGTGTTTTGCCCAGGAGTGCAACAGTACTAAGCAGTAGCTGGAGCATGGACTGAGAAGTAGTCTGAATTGTCCTACTGTCTCTTATTATCATATTTTTTTCCTCTGTTCTACCTCCTCCACACTTCCACATAGACCACAGTGTTCCCAGCCCCTCTTACGCTAATGGGGATGATGTGACTGGGGCAGTTGACCACAGGCAGCCCCCGGTCCATCAGCAGCTGTCTCATGTGTTTGACGTTCCTCTGGTGGGCTCTGCGTAAAGCCTGGCCCTCTGCGCTCTTCAGGACCCGCACCGACTCTAGCGCCCCCGCCAGGACCATGGGGGGAAGCGCAGTGGTGAAGATAAACCCTGCCGCATAGGAGCGAACTGTGTCCACCAGGGCGGCGCTGCTGGCTATGTAACCTCCTACACAACCAAAGGCCTTACCTATGAAGGAAATAAAGTAGTAATTGCTTGTTTGTTTTCAAATGTCCAAAATTACATGGTAAAATGGTAAATAGTACATGGTAAAATAAGTACACAACATACACTATCCATTCTTTTGTATAATACAAAACAACAAAAATTGTAATTATTGTATAGCAGCTGTCAAGCAAAAGATGCAAATCACTTAAATATTGTATCCAAACATAATCTTGATCAGTGTATATATTTCTTTAGACAGATTTGAGGCAAATGTACTCAATAATCGTAATTGTTTGTTTTGTTTTATAATTGTAATCGTAATAAGTGGACCATACAAAGTACACATGCCAAAAGACGTTTTATAATTAACTGAAAAAAATATTGCTGACTAGTCAATTACTAAAATAATTGTTAGTTGCAGCACAAAATTATGTTTGCCATCAATGGTCTTTGTAACATGGATTAGGTTTACTTAATCTACTTTATATTTGTTTATATAACATTACACTGAACATATAAACAGGGTTGACATGTGCATCTGGGTCGATGAAAGTTTTATCTACAACTCCACACTCTACGGAGCTGATAAGACTGTGACCTGATCTGACCTACACTGGCAAAGTCAGAGAGTAACGAGAATATACAAATATTTGGCTCCCTATGTGTGATTTTATACTTTTTTTCCAATAAAAGTAACCACTTATTTATAAAGTAATAAAAAATGTATATTCATCTAAACTCACCCAAAGTTCCAGACACAATGTCGATCTTGTGCATGACATTGTCCCTCTCTCCTACCCCTGCTCCATGGGCTCCGTACAAACCCACAGCGTGGACCTCATCCACAAATGTCAGAGCTCCATATCTGTGTGCAACGTCACACAGCTCCTCCAGGGGGCAGATCGCACCTACAAACAACACATACAGCTGAATTAGTGCATTGCAAATTGCAAAACAGCAATAATATCCAATATATGGCATAATTCCCACATGCATAACGTTATGGATGTGTTATTGTTTTGCCTTTAATGTTCCATGATATAGCATTAAACATATCCATCTTGCATTTATTCAGTTACTGTGAGCGGACTCTCCTCTCCACCAGTAACTTGGCGGTTCCACCTGCTTATCTCCATGGAGATAGATAAGTGAAACATTCCAGGCAATGCCATAACATCTTTATGGAGAGAAGCAACTGGTGGACTCTCCACCAGAGTTACATAGACCACCTTTAAATACACTTGCACCTAAATAAATATTTAAAATATGAACGAAAAACATACACACCATCCATGGAGTGCACAGTCTCAAATGCCACTATCTTGGGTGTGGTTGGGTCAGACTTCTGCAGAAGCTCCTCCAGGTGCTTGCTGTCGTTGTGCCTGAAGATGAACCTCTTGGCTCCACTGTTCCGGATGCCCTGGATCATTGAAGCATGGTTCCCCGCATCAGAGTAGATCTCGCAGCCTGGAGGGGACAGTGAACACATTGTGAGCACATTGAAGGCAGTATCAGGACGATGGAAGTTGCAAAGCCAGTTAAGTCAAGTATAGGGTACTATACTACATTCTTATTATAAGAGCTGTCAGGAAAATTGAGGCCTAGAAATATACTTAAAATGAGATTTAAAGACATCCAAAAATGGACAATGTTCTTATACCTGGTTTTGTTTGAATTAGTTTAGTTGCCCATAGAGGTTACCTGGAAGCATCTTGGCCAATGTGAACAGAGTGGAGTCATTAGCCACAAAGCAGGAGCTGAACATGAGAGCGCCGCTCTTCTGGTGAAGGTCTGCCAGTTCTTTCTCCAACGCTACATGGTAGTTACTGGTTCCTGAGATGTTCCTGGTACCACCGGCCCCTGCACCATGTCTCTCCAGGGCAGAACTGACGAAGGAAGTGGGGATTTTAAAATAGGTTGACAACAAATCAACAAGCTAAATAATAAAGGTTTACAACTTATTCTCTCACTTCCTCCATAGGTCTATATAACATTACCACCATACTTGGTTACAGCAGAGCATACATGAGGATATGAATCAATTTGCAAATAAGTTTAGGAAAGTATTTACAACTTGATTGTCAAGTAGCCTGATTCTTAGCAAATTTTGTTTATTTGACTTTGGGAGCTTATTTTTTAGAAGTACTTTATCTGTTTTCCTTCTTTACTATTTATAGGGCTACTCAATTACCCCTTGTATTGTTAAAGGTGCACTATGCAACTTGTCTGGTAGAGAGTTGGTCACCTGCTTATCTGCAAGGAATGATCCACTGAACTTATCTGTCTTCATGGAGAAAAGTATACATATATTTAGCAATAACAGGGTTCCCACACTTTGCTTGAAATAATTTTCCAGGGCTTTTCCAGGACATTTTTAGTTATATAATCATAGCGTCTACACACAGATTGCCCCTTTATACAGTTTTTATAATAAAGAGTAGTCTAAGCGTAAGTTTATATGTCTAGATTAATTATACACTAAGGTCAACACACTTTATTTTGTTATGCACATCACCTAATATATTTTCTGGTGGAACTCAAAATTAGACACAGGTGAACTCAGTCATGTAGACTTACAATAAACAAGCAAGTAAGTATTCGCGACTCATCCTCCACATGTGAATGGTACTTGTGAGTCTAGTGTTGTATTTATATCACAGAAAAATAAGTATATGCAACACCAAGGTTCCAGCAAGCAGGTAAGTTAAAGAAGATGTGGTGGGGTTTGGGGATCCTCTCCCAAAATTTTTTTTTTTTGTAATTTCCTGCATTTTGGTGAATTTTAGAGGTTTTTTAAAAACAAAACAAAATAGAAAATGCTCTAATAGGTGGCAATAAAAGTGTCTATTAATTTGATATCCAATAATACACCAAAGCAAATCTGGAGAAATTTTCAAGGACAATACATACATTTTCCAAGACATTCGGCCTTTTTTCTCATTTTCCATGTATTTTCCATGTCTGGAAAACAGGCCAATTATTTTCCAGGTTTTCCAGAATTTTATTTCCAGAACTTTATTGCCATCCTAAGACACATTTCAGGCAATGCAATAACATCTCCAAGTAGGCAATTTTCCCTCCTCTGTTCATGTCTAAACCATCTCAAACTGGACATATGTGACTTCAAAACGTCTAATATTTCACTGTCCTTCTGATGTACACTTTCCTAATCCTACCTGATGGCCTTGATGACCCGTGGGTGGCGGCTCATTCCCAGGTAGTCGTTGCTGCACCAGACGGAGACCTCGGCTCCCTCTCGCCCGGCGACAGAGAAGTCCTGAGCGAAGGGGAAGGAGCGGGCACTGCGGTTCACTGTCTTAAACACCCTATATGTGTGGTCCTGCTTCTTCTCACTGATCTTCTCCACAAAGAAACGGTCGTAGTCATAACATGGGCCAACTGGAAAAAATGAGAAATCAAGTTTGGATTACTATTGGTCATTACATTTAGGTACATTTTATAGTATATAGTGAATTTCCCCACAGTGAAATTAAGAAAGTTATATCTTGGTATATACTCTCAACTTATCCCACTTCAAATATCAGTTAGTAGAAGTTGGGGCCACCGTAACTTCCAACAAAATGAATAACATTTTTAAAGTGACTTTGGTTTTGAAGAATAGAGATTGATTGTATGTACTGTATGTCTCTATGTATGTAGTTAAAGAAATCCCTCTGTGTCACCAAATTTTACCCATATTGTCTTTGAGCAGGTGTGTGATAGGAGTTTTCTGAGCTGCATTCGGTAAAATGGTTTCTTTAATACTTTTCAGAAGAGATTTCATCCTTCCTGTGGAACAAAAAGAAAAATAACAAATTTATTTAAAACTAATAAATAAATAACTATGGTAATAAGATCTTATTGCATATGCAGATATTCACTGCAAATGAGAAGGTGTTCTCAACTGACTTACCTGGTAAAATATTGAATAAATAAATAATAATAATAATAATAATTGCTGTAGAATTTGTATTATAGTGTACATTGCTCAAACCTGAAATTGTGCATGAAATGTAATGGCATGTTTACTTTTGGGGCTTATATTTACAATACAAGGAGGCTAACTGTCACTGGCTGCTGGCCAATTCTATAAACACAATAAATGTATAATTAAGAACCACAGTAAGGGCATCAACTGTTGAAGTAGAACTATGACTACATCTGATGCTCAAAAATAAATAGATTTTAGCTTTGTTACATATAACAAAATTAACTATAATCAAATAAATACCTCACATTTTGTCACTACACTTGCTACAAACTACTTCAATTCAATTTATCTTTGTAAAGCCCAAAATCACAACAGTAGTTGCCTCTTAGGGTTGAAAACGAGAATTGATTTAACCAACAGAAAGTTAGAAAATCAAGAATGAAACAGACAATCGTTAATAACAGACAAGCAAATGAATTTTTGTTTCATCTCACCTTCCTGTACATCTTCTTGCACCTCAGGACTGGCGCGGACCAAACCAATCTGAGAACTCACAAACGGACAACCCTTGGACACAGAGACTGCCACCTCAGTCGCAGTCTGAGCCATGGTCCTCTTCTGGTCTAGACCTGGGACTTTCCTCTGGTTCAAACTCAGGACTCTCTTCTGGGCTGGTCCACACTCTGCAGACTGCTTCTCCAGAGTGGCCAGCGTGCTCACACTGATCTGACGCGTAATGATAGGGCACTGGTCGGCCATAGACATGAGGGCAGCTCCGGTTCTCCTCAGAGCAGGCTGAGGGACCGACTTCAGGAAGGGACAGTGATGGAGGAAGGCAGCCATTTTGGATCTACAGCTGTTCCTACGCTGAAAGAAATACAATGATCATACAATATAACCATTGTAAGGGAGTTTTACTTTATAAAAGCAATAGTATCACTGCAAACACTCACTATAACAAAGTACAATACTGGTGGCTCATTTCCTGCTTCCCATGTGTTAGGGCTGCATGATTAATCAAAATCACAATTTCACGGGACACAATTAGCAAATTGCAAGGTATTCAATTTTTTTGTAAGGTACCAAAGTAACATAATTTCCTTCACAAACAACAAAATGTCTTATTCTGCATAAATTAACCTACTAACCTCGTAGTTTAGACCACTATGTTCTGAAATGTGTGTCTGGTATTAGTTTAATTTCATATTTTAGGACTGAGGCTTCTCTTGGTCACATGTT
>KN471591.1:0-39574 GCA_000787095.1 Periophthalmodon schlosseri
TCAATGTTGAGCTCCATTGTCAGTGTTAAAACAATTGTGTGTATTGTAGATGTAAATGAATGTGCCCACTGGAATCACGGCTGCTCTCTTGGCTGTGAGAACGTCCCAGGATCCTATTTCTGTACCTGTCCAAAAGGATACACTCTCCTGCCAGACAAGAAGACATGCCAAGGTAAATACGCAGCACTTATTTATAGAAACAGTCTCTGATTGGTTAAATCAGTACCTAATCTTTTCTTAAGTATTTGAGCAAAATGTCTTACACCAGTACAGATATATTGTATAAGCAGCTCTTAAGGTCAAAATATGGCTGCCAATAATCAGAAAGTGCGTGTTAAGCGTGGAAGTGCTTGTTGCTGTTGCTAGACTATAGCAAATGCACGCTATAGTCACATAGGCCTATTTTAACGTTTTCACTGGTTGCCCCTCCGTTTAGTTGCTTTTTTCAGTGCCTCTGTTTGTGCTCCCCTCAGTCTCTCCTCCGTTCTTAGTCTGCACACGTCCATCATATACCTGACGCAGGGCTCTGGAGGTCCGCATCTCTCTTTTCTCTCACTATCCTTGTCTCCCATCTCCATAGCTTTTCATTTAGTATCCCAAAGAGCTGTTGTTCAGTTTCGCGGTTTACTGAATATGAAATGTATGACAGGTCCACGCTGTGCAGAGAGAGACGTGAGAGTGAGAGACATAAGACTGGTTATTGAATGTGTGCACTTGTTTTATAGAGTTATTATCATGGCACCCACAGGACTGGTGACACCGGAAGAAGAGGGTGCTCTGCGCTTCATAAGTCTCACACACATTTAACACAAGCCTGTGATGGTGCTGTCTTGTGTGTGCTGGGATAGGAAGGAGACCCAGTGCTCGTCTAGGTTCTCTGCATACCCAATGTCAGAATCAGGCAAATTTTAATAGTTTTACAGGCAGGCCCTCATTAAGGAGGTGAACACTTTGGTCAGTAATCACTGCCATGCTGTTCCATGTAACTTGGGAGATCCATTTGGATTCAATTGGGAAATCCAAGGTACGCACAGCGGGTACAGGGCGCCACTTCCTAGCTTTACCATCACGGTAAAACGGGCTTGTAAACTCATTGAATAATTAGGATGCACGAAATGCATACAGTAAGTGAGGAATAACTTTGGACCACTGCAAACTGTTTAAAAAGAACTAGGTCTCTTTTTCACGTTTATAAAACAGTAAAAATCAGGTAGCACGTATTTAAGCCGCCTGTCAGTTGCATCCATTGGTACTTACTGGTTGAGACTAGTGTCCTAGTTATACTAGTTGTAAAGAATAGGAATTACTCTTGGTTGTCCAGTCTAGGTGGTGCTCTTAACTCTTTTGGTATGAAAGGTGACATTTGACCCGAGACGCTAGTTTACCTCCCATAAAATCACAGGTCGCAGATGACCACACAGACTAGACCTGTGTTAGGCTCGAACTAGGGTGAGACAGAATGTCCCATGCATCTGTGTCTAAAAATGAAGTTATGTCATTCTATTCTCATTCACAAGGTTCACTTTAAAACATCCAGTGTGGGTCATCTCTACAGACAATGTGTCACTGTTGTCTAGGCAAAACAAAACAAATAGATGTATGTAATGCTTAACAAAAGAATTTCAGTGGCAAAGGGGGTATAGAAAGGGCTCTAGTCAGAAAAAAGTATAGATTATATAGATTAAAAGGATGTGCAAAGTGTTTCAACTCAAATGGCTCTGTTCACAACAGGCCCAGTTACTTCCTGTCCAATGTTATCCTTAAAAGGCTTTTGCTGAGCCGCGCTAAAATCAATAAATACTAAAAGATAACGCAGTGGACAGGAAGTTGTGGGTGAATGTTAAAGACTTCACTGGAGGGCACTTTATAAAATGCCACAAACTGATGTAATCTGCATATAAAAATAACTGGGTAGACTTAACTAAAATGTTTAATTTGTTGTTGAATTTACGTTGAAAGAAAGTTTGCATTAGCTTTGAGACACAGTGAGCTAGCCAGCATGCTGGTGTGCACAGGGCCTATTCTAAAAAATTTAATTTGTTGTTTATTATAGATTTTATGTTGAAACAAATTTAACATTAGCTTTGAGACACAGTGAGACAGAGCCTATTCTAAAAGCTGTAATTGTAAGCGGAATTACTTTAGTTATTTGTTCTGTAAATACCAAAAGTAATTCCACACTGCAAATCTTTTCTAGCTCACATTTTGGGTACAGTTTGTAAAATTAATGTCCTGCACTGCACAGACAAAGCCTCTCAGAGCGCTATACTGTAGCGCTATTCTGCCCTGGGGTAGAGTGATGGAAGTGAAGCTGCAAATCTGTGCCATCAGCCCGTATGATCACAACCAAGTAGTCAAGCATACACATTAATACTAAGGGGTCTAAACTGGGGACAGTGTCTTGTCTAAAGACACAATGACAAAACTTGGTCCGAGGGGGAATCAATCCTCCAACTTTGAGCCGCTGTTACCCTTACACTACTTTTTCTTTCAGTGATGATTACGCTACTTGATTATGCTACTTGTATTATAAGCATTATCAGCTTCAACTCTTCTCTGTAAACTAGTTTTACTTCTGGAGTAATTACCTACTCTTCCATAAAACATCCCAAACACAGATCTAATCTCTCCATTTGTAATCTGACAGCGAGCAGACAGCAGAGTTGGAAACTGACTCAATAAGATTAAACCATGAGGTGACATTTTCTATGGGAACATATCTGGTCAGCAGCTTTATCTGCATAAGCTGTTTAGAGCACAGCCAAGCCCAGCACAACACACACAGCCAACTCGTTCGCACAAGTCACTGTGGCTTTACTTAAAGGGATAGCACAGTCCATTGTATCAGGGGTCACTGAAACTTATAGATAATTGTAGATTAAAAGAGCCGACAGCCTATTCAAAACTTGCAAAACGTCCTGGTACAAGGAGATGTGGGTAGAGTACAGCTAAACTATAAAGTAGTAAAATAGTAAAGAAATAATATTAAAGGGCCTGTACTTGATTTCAAACCATGAGTCAGGAACATGTTTTAGTTTGAACATTTAGCCCCGCCCACTTAGCCCTTTCTGCCACAGTGATATTGCACCATGACACAGACACAACTGTCTGGGTAGTGTCATGCAGTTGTTTCCTTGTGAGAGAGAGTTAGGCAGTTGGTTTCCCATGATCCTTAGTAACAATGTGCCTGATTGGACGAAAAAAGGTGACCCTGTCTGTATGAGTTATTACCTGAGAAAATGCTATGTAAAATGAATAGTTTTATGTATTACAGTTTCAGTTTTGCTCTTATTTAACAGTGTTTACCGTACAATGCATGGAATCAGGTACAGGCCCTTTAATTAAAACTACTACTTGATTGCCGAGTAACACCTTGGATGTAAAATGTATTTAAAATTTGATTTAAGATTTAATGTAATTGGGAATACAAAACAATAAACAATGCACAGATTCTGGCATTTCTAAAGAACAGACACAAAAAATACAAACGAATAATATCATAATCATTTAATATTGTCAACATAAAGCTTTAGTCACTTGCTAACAGTGGGAAGAGTAACAAAACTTTTACTCAAGTTAGTGTACTGTTATACCATAAAAAATATTATTCAAGTAGAGTAAAAGTTCGATGTCAGAAAAAGTTACTCTGAATTACAATGTCTTCAAAAAGTTACAATCTCTCAGGGCTCAAGGACTAATACATAATGTGCAAAACATACTTGGTCGTGTGCTAAGCAAACGATTCAGTAGAGACTATTTCACACAAGATTATGATATAAACTGTCCAATTTTCACATGTACTCACATTACATCACCAAGTCTACTCATGCCAAAAGACTGGAAAAAGGTTCAAATAAACCGTGAATTAGACATAAAAATTAATCCAGCATGCTGATGGTGTTTTGCATGTTGTGTTTTCTCTGCAGAGATCATAGAGTGTGACAGCAGCAGACAGTGTGGGAGTGGCTGCCTGGAGGTAGGGGGCAGTGTGGAGTGCGTGTGTCCAGAGGGCTCTGTGCTGCAGGAGGACGGGCAGGCTTGCACTGGTAAGAGCCCTGGACCAACAAGTAAAACATGTGCGTTTACTACAGATTTATGTAAAGTGCACACAAAGCACACAGATGTATACATCAACTCATACAACTCAGAAGTAACCACTACGGCTGCTGCACTGTCGCAGTATGTGGCAAGTGTGTGTTACTGCACTACTACTACTTTTTTTTAAATTCTTCTGAAAGTATTACAGAATATGGGGACTGAATTAATGAATTGAATGAGCTTTCTCATCTGTACAGTAATAAAATGTTGTACTGATTGCATGATGTGTTTGTAAGCATACGTGTTGGTTGTTGGACAGGCTGCACGTCTGCAGACAGAGGCGGCTGCAGTCAACTGTGCTCTCCTCTGAACTCCAGTGTGAGCTCTGGGCAGTGGCAGTGTGGCTGTGTGCCTGGCTATGAGCTGCAGCTGGACAGGAGACAGTGCACTGCAGTGGGTGAGACATGTATGAAAGAAGACACGTGTATGTGGTATGAGAGGAGACACATGTGTATACAGTATGAGAGGACACGTATGAGAGGAGAGGTGTGTATACAGTATGAGAGGAGACACACATGTATACAATATGAGAGGAGACGTGTGTATACAGTATGAGAGGACACGTATGAGAGGAGACACGTGTGTATACACTATGAGAGGACACGTATGAGAGGAGACGTGTGTGTATACAGTATGAGAGGAGACACGTGTGTATACAGTATGAGAGCAGAGACACGTGTGTATACAGTATGAGAGCAGAGACATGTGTGTATACAGTATGAGAGCAGAGACAGGACATATGAAGATTAAACTGTGCTGTACCCCTCCTGCAGGCCCACCTCCTCTGCTGCTTGTTGCCACTTTAGTGGATGTGCGTAAGGTCCGCCCTGATGGAACAGGAGAGGAGATCCTGCTGTCAGAGTCCACAGGGAGAATCACAGCTCTGGACTATGACCCGGTCCACAAGGAGGTAAGCTCCTAACTATGTTTGGTTTTGGATACAAGTGTTAAAACTGCAAACAAGCTGCTATCTATACAAAGATATAAGATAATATTTCTTATTTGATATTTTTTTCTGATATCACTATGACATAACTAGACATCACTGACATCACTACAACGTCACTCTAACATCAGAGTGACATCACTCTGACATCAGCTGTGGACACAGCTGGTAATAATTTGTCTTCTATTGCTCTACCACTGCTGTTTCTCTTTCTAATTCAGAACTTTCTGGTATTTTTATCTGATTTTATTGTGTGTTTACTGAGAGTAATATGTGCATACCTGTAGGTGTACTATGTGAGCATGAGCCGGACGAGCATAGAGCGTGTGAGCGTGGAGGACGGCTCCAGACATACTGTGCTGTCTGAGAGAGTGGAGTCAGTACAAGGGCTGACCATAGACTGGCTCCACAGCACCCTCTACTGGACTGAACAAAGGTAACACTCTACACAGCTTATGCCATGTTAGCCAAAACAAAAAACATAAAATATGATTGGGCTTATTAGAGAACCAGAAACAATGACTATGAAGACACTATTATCATTGCATTTTGCTTAGTCTAATAGAACGACTTTTGTATCTTCAGCCAATCAACAATAGAGTGCAGTCCGCTGACTGGACTGAGAAGAGAAACAGTCATAAGTGATGGGCTCCAAAAACCAAAAGCCATTGCAGTTCATCCTTTAGTGAAGTAAGAACCACTCACTGCAACGTTTGATTGATGCATAAATAAAAAATAAACAATGCATTTTCCGTGTCTTATGTGAAGGAGGTTATTCTGGACAGACGTTGGGTCTAGGCCCGTGGTGGACAGTGCCTCTTTAGATGGTGGAGGGCGTGTGGTCGTGGTCAGCACTAACCTTATCTCCCCAAGTGCCTTAAGCTTAGACTTCCCAGAGGAGCGGCTGTGGTGGGCTGACAGCGGCACGGGGCTGGTGGAGAGCGCTCGGCTGGACGGATCACTGCGACGCACCCTGTCAGGGAAACAAGTAGGTGAGGCTCCTGTCACATCATCTACACAACATGTTTGGCAGAGAGTGGATGTGGAAAGGTCACAGCACTCACACTAACCCTGGGGTTGGCTGTTAAATGCTCGCTATTGAACACTGTTTTTCACTTTATTTACTTGCTCGGTTTGCAAATACTGAACAATAATATTAAACTGTGTGTAATTGCTAAGACATATTCTGAAATTGCTAAGATATATTCTGAAATAGAGAAATAATACTTCCTTTAAGAGGGGATATTGCACTTACTTACTATGGGGTATTAATTGTTAATACATAACATATTTAGATCAGCATGTTACCTTTTGAAAATGCTATATTTGTCAAAACAACATTGATGTTTAATAAATTTCAGTTTCGTTTTTAACTCTCTGAGTGTCCCCTCCAGGGTGGGTGACGTAGTATTATGGGCTGAGCATAGGACAGAATCATACCGCCCAACGTAAGGATGGTTGGAATAGGGCCCGGAAGAGATTGCTAGATTACTCAAACATGTATGGAAGACATATAAAACCACTTCAGGCACGTTTTGGATGAGGGAACAACATTATAACATGGTAGAAAGCTCCAAAAAAGTCGACTTTGCATAATACCCCCTCTTTAAGTCCACACACTTTCATTGGATCATTTCTTCCTCACTATATGTATTCATTCTAGTCCATGCACCCTCTGCTGCCAACAAAGTTCTTATACCTGATTTCCATGTATATGCTGTGTGTGATATTAGTTTACAAAAAGAAACATTATAAGAGTTTAATCATATCAAACTTAATCTATTTTGCCCCAGCTCAAGTGTTTGGCCTGGCAGTGTGGGAGGAGCGGCTGTGGGTGTCTGAGCAGGAGCACCATCAGCTCAGGAGCTTCCACAAACGCACTGGGAAGGAGCTGGAGCGTCTCCATAGCAACATGGTCCGACCAGCTAACATTGTAGTGCTTCATCCTGTCGCAAAACCAGGTGATAGAACTGACCACTTAAATTAAATATATGAGCAGTAGGGTTAAAGATAAGGTAAACTTGATCTTGGGCATGAAGTGCAAGGTGCATAGACATCAAATAGACAGATACAGTACAGATAATAAAATAAAAATAGGAATTAATGGATTGCAGTAATTTCATAGTCAGTACGGAATTAAAAAAAACAAAAAAACAATAAAGTGGCGTGTGCTCTAGCAGCCTAGATGTTAGGTCTACATGTGAGGACCAGCAGATGGATTGTACTGTTTGGGGAGTGTTGGTCTGAGAGGCTGGTTAGTCTTGGTCAACTAAAGGTTAAAGACCGTGAATCGATTAGTTGACTAAAAAGTTGCGAGGCATGGATGTGGTGAAGTATCACTCCAAATATGACCCAAAACCCAAAAGCACACATGATTTCACATATAAAATCACCATTTATAGACTAGGTACAAATGTACAAATGGAAGAATAAACTCACAATTCACTCCCAAATTCTAATAATCCCAGTAAAATAATTAATGGACTAATAACATTTTTGGTCGACTACATCATCGACCAAATAATTGACTAAACAACTAAAGATCTACAGCCCTAATGAGCAGGTGATGTTCATAGGGATATACGGCAATGTTTTTAAGTTTATTCATGTGACTGAATGACTACATTTCTCCATTATGACATCCCTGGTGCTGTGATGTGTGTGTGATCAGGAGCAGATGTTTGTCTTCATAAGAATGGAGGTTGTGCTCAGCTGTGTGAGAGCAAACTGGGAACGGCTCTCTGCTCTTGTCTGCCCCATTACACTCTGTCTGCAGATGGGACTAACTGCCACCAGGGGGAGACAGTCACCAGTCCAACAGGTCACTCAGAGTGGGTTTTGTGTTTTTGGGGGTTATTTATACAGTTAGAGCTATTGAGTTAACTTTTTATTTTTTATTTTTTATTTTTTATTTTTGAGTACTGTTAACATAGCATACTTCTACTTTCATTAGTTTATCCTGAAATAACATACCTTTATATTTATATTTGTAAAATTGTGGTCATTCCTCTCATTGTAAGTCTACAAATTACAAAATCTTTATGTTTATTATATTCAATTAAAATTAAAAAAAGTGTTGTCATTCATTTTTATTAGTCAAATCATGACTATAGTGCAATTTATTTTTGGCCCATGTTAACTTCATGGTTGCTAGGTAAGAAGAATTAGCTCTACTTTTGTCATATTTGCTGCCCAAACCCAACCAGGAAGTAAAATATAAACTTCACCTGAAATAAAATACTAGAAAATTCTAATTATTCTGACCACGTTTAAGTGAAAGTTTAGTCTAACCTTCCATATGCATTTTAAAGGGGCAGTCATAGTTAACAGTAAAGGTGTTGATCAGCTAATCAATACAGATACAGATTCAAAGGTAAAAGAAGTAGAAATAACATGGCCTTTTGGGTATAAAACTACACAGCACATTTACTGTGTCTGTTTTAAATGTTTATAAAGGCAAAGATTTCATTTATTTGTTTATTTGTTTACTTTATCATTTCAGAAAACCAAACTCACAGTGAAGAAAGCACCACTGTGATAACTGAAGTTGTGAGTGCCACAGAGAGCATTGATTTAGACTCCAGCGCAGGCACGACATCCAGCCTCTCAGACAAGATGGTGGCAGGTAACATTATGAAAACACTAGTCAAGCTCCCCATGGTTAAAATGTATTCAGTATCCTTGTGTCATAGATGAGCATGAGTGTTCCTCCCTCCACTGTGATGACAATGCCCAGTGTGTACAGACAGCAGGGGGCAGTGTTTGTGTGTGCAGAGAGGGCTTCACGGGAAATGGGCACCTGTGTATAGGTGAGTATATTAGAGGCAAGTGTGAAAATGTCTTATGTCACGTGTCTGAATGTGCTGAAGTCTGCTGTTGTTGTTTCAGACATAGATGAGTGTGAAGCTGAGCAGGATATCTGTGATCCAAATGCAGAGTGTGTGAACACTGTGGGCAGTCTGCTCTGTCGCTGTCACACAGGATTTGTAGAGGACGGTACCAAGTGTAAAGGTGGGTCTCTCAAATGTTATTATGGCCTGTCATTTTTATAAGTTAGACTATGGGCAGCCAACAAGTGGATACTACCGGGCAAGTGTGTGAATCTTTCAGTGTTAGGTGATTTGATTCTTTGGCTAAATTTTTGATTCAAAACAGTTTGAAATGAGAATTATTTAATAATTTGAATGAGATGGGTTGTGATTTCTCTCATCCATGTGTCAAATTCTTTTGTCAAAATTTCCTTTAGCCTAGTGGGTTAAAGGCAGAGAGGAAAATAAATAATTAAAATGAATAATTAAGTTTAAAAAAAAAAAAAAAATTGCGCATTGCAGTTTGATATGATTTGATTCAAGGAGTTGTAAGGATGTTCGTTTCTGGTATAAGCGTCAAAGAGGACCATGAATCTGAAATGTAATGTCAGAAAGATTTATGGAGTCTCACACAGGTAAAGCATAGCTAGGCAAAGGATAGGGGAAGAGCCCTAAGGAGTGTGTGTTTACAGTTTTTATAGTGTGTGTGTGTGTGTGTGTGTGTGTGTGTGTGTGTGTGTGTGTGTGTGTGTGTGTGTGTGTGTAGGAGGATCTTCTGGTCAGCAGAGCATTATCTTCGTGACCTCCCATGCAATGGCACGGTGACAGGAACTCACAGTCCTGTCCTTGAGTCAGAGGAATTGTATTCTATGTGTCTGCAGCTAACTGGTATTCACCGTCATTAACTTTGGCATTAGTACATCGACATAAAAGTGTAATAGTAAAGCGCATTGATAAATGTGGATACTTTATAGAGTAGAGAGTAAAATTTTGATTTTCTTTTTCGACACCCCTACTAAATGATTATATTAAACTAAATGGGCTATGTAAGGTTGAATGATTTATCAAAAGAAAATTGCTAAGTCTGCAATTGTTCAGGTGATATAAAGAAGTTAAAGAACTGAGCAGAGAACAATTTTATGGGGTCTTATTACATTAAAAACCTGCTAACTTAAATAGTAATTTACTTTAGTAAAAATCCCATTCTCTCACATGTTTATGTCCCTGACCACATTGTATAACTTGTGTCTTAATAAGATTTTTTTTCATGGTTATTCATTTTCTTGTCTAACATTTCTAGCGGTGGTGACATTTCCTCCTGTGATCAGTAGCATGACTCCTGGACACCACAACAATAATGTGGTGGAGAGGTGCCCGTCCAGTCACGAGTCCTACTGTCTGTACCAGGGAGTCTGCTTCTATTTCCCAGACATGGACTCCTATGCGTGCAAGTAAGTATAGAGTATACTGTGCAACCAAATCGACCACAGACTAGTGCTTATTACAATGGAAGTTTTGAGCAAAGGTGGGTAAGTTAAATGTAAGAATATGTACTTATACTTTGCACAGTAACAGCACTTTTACTTGAGTAAATGTTTGAATTTGAGTAATATGTCACAAATGCATTATGTAGAGCTGGGCAAAATATCGTCATTTATTGGTTGATCGTACTTTTCAATGTTATTTTATTGTGTCTTATTAAAAACAAATGGCTTTCATTATTAATACTGTCAACCACTAGATGTCAGTGCTGTGTCATGACTCCCATAGTTAGAGGTTACTTTTTCATTTAAAATGTATTATTTCAGATAAAGAAAACATGACTAACCTTTAGCTAACCTGTACGTTAGCTGCATGTCCGGCTACATGGGCGAGCGCTGTCAGTTCAGTGACCTGGAGTGGTGGGAGCTGCAGCATGCCGAGGAGCAGAAGAAGAAGAACGTCACTATAGCAGGCTGCATGGTGGGACTCATATCCCTGCTCTCCATCGCTGCCTGCGTCACCTACTGCTACGGGTAAGAAAGATACCACAGTTAAACTCATAACTGGTGGAATTGTATCTGTATATAGTTGATAGCCAGACATAAATGAATATACTACATATACATATACCAAAACAGTTCATGAGCATGTTTGGATAAGGGTTGTCAAAAGTATCGAAAGTCAGATACTAATCAATATTAAAACTAGATACTCATTTGAACAAGTATTGATACTAAAAAAGTCACATTCACAGGACACAAATGAACCTTTCCTGAATAGCTTTAGAATGATTTGGAGCTGTATAAGAACACAGACCAGTTTACATCCATGGACCACTATGAAACTACCTGGATTTTCTGTTGAAAATCACATTCTATTGTCCAAAGAGAGAGTGTTTTTGTATTATTGTGGTATCAGAATAAGTATTGAGTATTAAGTCTATTCCTTAGTATCGAAACCAAGTTTTTTTTTTTTTTATTTAGTAACTAGTTTGGATACTTAAATATTTAAAGATGCACTATGAAATAGAGATAAACCGATATATCGGTTGGCACATATATTGGGTTGATATTTGGCCTTTTTACCATATCGGCCTTAAATCTCCGTATAGGCTGATATTTTGTTTTGGTCAATCTGCTGCCTAAAAATTCAAACAAAGCTTTATTTTAATATGACACGATAGCTGCACAAAATGTGACTGCACAGCTCTCTTATAGGTTTGTGGTAAAAAAGGGCTTGGGGGTAGTCATACAATTTGGGGGAACTAATCCAAATCGGCACAGCATAGCAGCCCAAAAATATCGATAGAGGTTATCGGCCATCGGTTGTTCTTGGTTCTAAACAATCGGTATTGGCATCGGCCATGGGAAAACTCATATTGGTCGAATTCTACTATGTGACTTTCCTGTGAGAGGTCCGTCACCTGCTTGTCTTCACAGAGATGTCGTGCATTATTTGATTACAGGTGGGCTAAATCATTCGCAGACAACTTAAATAAAGCTATTCTGAGAAACCACCAAAGGGATGAAATATCACTTAACCCACTTACACTACACGTTTTTGTTCCAATTTATTTTTTATCTTTTTGAGGTCATTTTTAAACATTTACAGATGATATACTCAATATTTGAATTTTTTATACTCCCAAAATAACTACTGTGATCCATTTTTCGATATATTTCACCTCTAATTGTAATTGATAATGTTGGTCTCTATAGAACTCGGAAGCTGTTTGCTAAAAAGCTCCCAGATGACCGCATGAGTGAGACCAGTGGGACAGTGGAGAGCATGTCTGTGACCACAACTTCCAGCGTGCCACCGGTAAACAGTTATATGCACTGTTCTAAACCATCACATATTAAAGACATAACCTGCTGCTTTTATTTTCAGTTTTCCATGACAACAGAGAGGGAATTACATACAGTAATGGGCTGTCCCAGAAGAGCCATCTGCCCCTCCTGCTCCTCAGAACCAGGTAACCAATAGGGCTCCAACAATGAATTAGCAAACATCAGGCTGTTTGCTAATTTGTGCATTGTGTCACCATGGTAACTGTTGAGTATTCCGCCATAGACATACATGCAGCCTGGCGTGATGTCGCAACACACTATTACTGCAATTTGACAATATGATTTCCTCTGCCAGGTGACACCTCAGAAGATTCCGAATTATATGCAAAACACAACAGAGGCTATGAGTGCTCCATGCTGTCTGCTGTCACCATGGAAACTGATCAGCTCCTCGTCTGTCAATCAAGTCCAGTGTCAACCTTCACGACGTTCAAGCCTCACCAGCAACCCCAGAGCCTACAGCCCCCAGCCTCCTAGCTACAAACGACTCTTAAAAACCCACTGTACTCAACTCAGAACTTGTGCATAGACAGGTTTTCATGTTTTTCTAAATGTTACTTGATTTGGTGGGATAGTAGCTGTAGTAAATATTTATCATAGTTTTACAGTTAAGTGGCCATTTGTGTGAAAAAGTACAGAAATATAGGAAGTAGTAGTAGAGAGTTATGCCTCTATCTATGCCATCAAGACTGAAAATTCCATTCAAAATGCAGAAACTATTTATGCGCAAGGAAGGCAAAGTAAACATTTATGTAACAAAATAAAGGTGTTGTTCTTATTTGTCCAATCATAACTATTTTATACTAATATAGACAAATTAACATTATGGTTGCTAGAGAACTGCAATTACCTACGTATGTTATATCTGCCGTAAAGTAAAATTACAAACTTCAGCATAATTTAAAAACTAGACAAACTGGGTCATTGTTTTAACATTAAACATTAATAAATTAAAATTATTGAACAAATATGCAATAAACTAGTACCCTGTATATGTGTAGCACTCTTGAGTTCTACACATTTTTCACAAATATCATGAGAACTCATCTTGCTGGCCAAATTAATAAACTAATGACAAGAGATGAAAAATTGCCCCAGCATTTGAACATAGGTGAACAGAAGTGTGGGCAGAGTTCTGTTTTACTGTTTCCTCGGGTGATGCAGTAAAGAGGGAGCCACTGTCTGTGTGAATGGTCAAGTACGTTAGTTTAGATTAAAGGTGCTGAACCTGATTTCTACGGTCTTAAAAATGTGTAAAACAAAACTAGTTCATTTTAAACAGTCCAAAGTTATTCTTCATTTACCTTATGCATTCCGAGCATTCTAATTATTCTAATTATTCGCAGTGATGAGTTAATAAATGTGTTTCAAAACTTTTAGAGGCCAGAGCAGAGTTTTACCTTTACGGTCAATAAAACTCTTTATAATTCGATGCAGACAGTACACAGCAGACTTATTTTGACCTCAAGCTTATACAACATATCTGTGCTAGGGCAAGATACATTTTGCTCAAATACATGGAAAGAAATTAGGTACAGGGCCTTTTTTATTTTAAGTCTAAAGAACTATATGAAATAACAGTTATTGTATTGTAACGATTGTATGTTGTTTACAGAAATGTTGTGGTGCTTTAAGTTTTCAGATCAAGAGTGGTAAATACAGATGACTAGTGCAGGGCTTGACAATTGGGTCAAATGAAAGGGAATGGAACACGCAATATAAGCAAGAAAGCTAATTATTTTATAAACAGTATGGTGACCTGCATTTGTTTTAATGTTTTGCAAGAAAATATTGTAGCCTATTTTCAACATTACCCATTACAGAATTTTCATATATTTATTAGGGATGGTTTATCAGTTATAGGCAATATCAGTGATACCGGTGGATTCTCACAGATACTGCTATAGGTCTGATACTGAAAATTTGGTACAAATATTTTTTCTGCACTGCCCCAGTCTGTCTGTGCTCATGTGTCATTCCCAGTTTGTCCACATTTGATCAGATTTGTCTTTTCGAGTAGACTGAATTTATATCCCAGATAAATACACTTGTTTTTACAAAAGTGAAAAGTTAATTTATAAACTTCACTATAACCTAGCACAAATTTGTTTTTTTGCAGTGGATTTTAAAAGATTAATATTGGTATTGGCAAATATCGGTATCAACTCAAAAATCCACATCAGACCCCTCCAAATATACATCAACATATTAGGAGAAAAAAAAATGGCCGGAGTTGGTGTCCTCTGTCCACAGTTGAATTTTGTACCTGTTTACATGTGGTGCTTAGACATTTAAGCCTCTTACCAAGTTACCTACCATTTAGCTTTGGTGCAGCAGGTTAGCGCTTAAGTCAATCTCAGGTGGGACATGCGCTCCTCTTATGTTGTAACCTTGGAAAAGAAGCTACTCCAGTGAGACCCAAATTGTGAGGAAAGCCTGAAGTAGAAGGGAGGAAATAACAGATGACAGCGTTAACTGTTTTTTTTTTTTTGTTTTTGTCTTTTTTTAATTATGCTTTAAAGTCTCCCTCAGTAAAAGCACTGAAACTGAGGACAAACTCACTCTTTGTAATGGGGACATTATATTATAATGTTTCAATTATTGTGAGTATAAACATTAAAAAATTTTGTTACTCACAATTATTGATAACACAAAACAAGGGTAATTTACTGTAATTCCTAATGTTTAGGTTGCTGTTTAGGTTACGATTCCTCTAATACAGAAATGGGAAGTCTTTTCTTTTTTTGGTCTCTTACTTCACTATAATAATAATCTTCAAAAACTTGTCCCTGGGCCTTAAAATGCCCAGGTCTGCTCTAATATGTGACTAGTCTGATGTAATAAAACTTTCTGAATGATAAAGTACCTCATGAAACATGCCCATGACAGAATATTTTGTCACATGTGCTCACGTATGTGCTCCCAGGTACTTTAAAATTATTTTTTTTTAACCATAAAAAACACTTGCAAGAGGGATAGGTTTAATGCTATATTGCTGAAAATTCCAAAGCGATATCTCCACTGAGACAAGCAGCCAACTGAAAAGTTACATAATAAATCTTTTAGATAAAAAATAAATAAATACATGTCAATGTACTTTTAATAAAATAAAATAACACTATATATAAATGGTTACATTGTAAAATATACATTTCGACTTGTACCGCGAATTGTAAATTAGCTTGTTAGCTTGGTCGAATTAGCTATTAGCTTCGGAGTTAGCGTTAGCACATTTCGTGGCGAAAATAAAACATGTTGCCTAAAAAAAGCCATCAGTGATAACATTTTAACGGTCACAAATTCAATGTAAGTTCAATTCAATAACATTGCATTCATCCCCAAAGGATCACAGTAGTTTACATTTGGAAAAAAGGTCAAGTTAAATGTCAAAATGACTTACCTGTAGAGCATCATAGAGCATCAGGGCTGACGGCAGGGCGCAGCTCCTCCTGCCTCATTGGTTGGCTGCTGGGCAAAAAATGTCGAAATGTCCATTAAAGAATCAGTAGAATCACGTTGTTCATGGTTAATTATAGTGTTTGGCTGGATTAGATATTGTGACTGGTGACATCTCCTAGAATAATTCAAGTGCAAAAAAGCATCCACCAGAGGGCAGAAGAGAGGTGTCAAATTGTAAGCCTATAGGCTACAGCAGGGTGGTCATGAGGGTACTGTACTGGCCAGTTTTTATTTTATGGACAAGAATAGAGGTCTCCAAGCTAAATGTATAAGCTCAACAACAGACCCTCTAAAATGCCATATGATCAGAATGTTCACAATTCCAAAAATCTAGGCAAAAATCTAGTGATCTCAGATGAGAGTAAAATTGAATCGTGGGATAGGAAGTCATCAAACTGAGAAACTATTGTAGGGTCAAAATTTCTATACGCTATTGTCCAGTAAAACCTAAAAAAAAGTTTCCCTTCAGTAAAAATTAGTTTTGTGTAAAATAATTCCCTAATAACCAACTAACCTAAAATACATTAGTTAGTAAGTCTGTGTTTCTAATTAGGCCCTAATGTTTACTTTTAGCCAGTCATTTCCATTTGCTATTTATTTTCTGTGGATGTGGATAAGTTAAAGTTACATAATCTTCCCCTTCACTTTTTCCACCTGTTGCTCCATTTTGGAATTTAAAATATATACATTCAAACTTTTGATTAGCTTTCCATACATCACAATTTCTAAAAGCAAAAAGTAAAGATAAATCTAAGACTTTCATTATGTAAGAAATTTATTTAATTTAACAACAATGACATTTATTGCACATTTGCTCTATAGGTGGAGGCGCAGGAACATAATTTAGCACAGTTTACGTTGTATGCACACACACAATTATTGTACTTTTACAGCCTCGCCTGTTTGAGATTTTGTGACGCCTTAGCCTACATTATGTGATTGAGTGAAGCCTAGATAGAAGCCCTTCTTTTGGTTTTAAACGTGGACATTTGTACAGGTTCATGCAGGGACACTTTCTAAAGATGTCCATGCCCTCCACCAGACCTTCTGCGCTTTCCAAACGTCGTTGCAAGCTAAAAGTGAGCACCAACAGAACATGTGTAAGCAATGTCAAGTTCAAGACAAAACCACAATCTCACAATTTGCACTTTGTTCATACATGTAGCTTTTTCAGTGTTTTTACAGTAATACAGTGCAAATGTACGTGAGCACGACAGACAGTTAAGGATACATACAAGTTCAATACAGCTACTTTGACAATAGCATGGTTTGGTTTGATTTTTCATCTTAAATGGTTTGTCCTCCATTTTCAGTCCTTTGAATCTACAGACTAGTCTATTTACTGAGGGGGACCTTAAAGCATCTATAAGTCAGAAAGTGTTTACGTATACTCAAGCCAACAAGTGGGACAATATACAAGGGCTGCCATTAATCACAAATCAAACTGAAATTTGAATGGCCACAATTACCAAATCACAAAGGGCACAAACGACAAAATATCTGGTCTTATTCTGCATAAAAACGGTTAACCCTGTAGTTTAGATCTGTGCAACTGTGATTCTTGGGTTAGTTTGTCAGTCTTTTAGTCAATTCTTCTAGTTAAAATGGGAATCTATTCAATTTCAGGAGATCGCAACTACCAGTTCAAAGCTATTGCCTGTTTAGAGATAGGCCTCTAGAGTTGTTAAGTGATGATGTCACTTCCGGGTCCAACCGTAAACGTCACAGCTGATTTCGAGCTTTGCTTTTGTTCCTTATTCATCAAACTATAGACAATTACCTTTCAAAAGTGTATGTTTAACCACAAATTGTATCAAATATGTAAATAATGTAGTAATAATCTATCATACCATAAGATTACAAGTGTGTATATATATCTCACAAACTGCTGGTCACTGCCAACGCTACCTTAGCCTAGCCTAGCTTCTTACCTCAACCTCACTTGTACACTGTCAGTTATAGCTTATAACCGTCTTAGCTTGAAACAACTGCAATCTCTTCTTAACGTGAGCTTTGTCGTCGCTTAAAAAAAAAAAAAAAAAAAAGGCGAAATTGTAAACACATTGTTTTCAACCAGCTGATGGACCAGGAGGTGACATCACACTTAACCCAACTGGATCACAAGCATAACACTCAAGTACAGGTAAACACAATCTGAAAACCTTTCAAAGTACAGTTGGCAATATCTGTAAAGGCAGGTTTCCCATCAGGCCCACAAGCAGAGACATGGTTTAGTTCATCTTTCATACATGTTGTCACTACACAACCTCATCAGGATGAATAAGCCACTATGTAAACTAGCCTAGATGTTAAACAGACCTACATTTTCTTGATATGCATATTATATTTAGAACCTATGACCTGAGAAAACATTGCCTTTTGCAATGTAAGACACACGAATGCAGTGCCATTCACCCCATCAGCTCATGGTTAGACAATAGACTAAGCCTTCAGTGTCTCAAACTGCTCCACTGATTATAAAAACACTAAGACACACGCACAGGACAGATGACGCTACTGACTGTCAACTTATCTTTACAAGTCCATTTTATCAGGTGACAAGATGATGATGGCAAATGAAATATTCTCGTTTAACAATTCTCTTTATTTGTGATTTTTTTTATCTTAAAAACTTTTTTTAAAGATTCAACATTAATTTATATAAGACCTTTTAATAATATGTAAATAGTCCGGCTACTTTGCAATTGTGGTTCTAGCTTGTTTTCTCCTTACCGTAGAGTGTCCTCACATGCCCAGTTCGATGTAGTGTTGCCATGATACTAAAATTTCAAACTATTTCGATACCACAATGATAATAAAAACTCTTTAATTAGATAATAGAATGCAATTTTCAACATTAAATAATAGTATTTCTTTTATATTACCATGTGGCTTTAGATCTGTGTAACCCTTCAGTCGTACAGATACGTTCCACAGTGGTCCATGGGCGTTTACTAGTCTATATGGTCTTATACTTGTTCTGATACAGCTCGAGATCATTCTAAAGCTATCCAAGAAAGGTTTGTTTCTTTCCGGTGAATGTGACTTTTTTAGTATTGATACATGTTCAAATTAGTATCTAGTTACAAATCTAGTTTTAATATCGATTAGTATCTGATTTTCATGCAATGTTATCAAAATTCTACCCTTTTTGTAAGATTTTTTACTATATTTTCTGTCTGCCAATTTAAGTATGATGTGCAGGTTTGCAAACTGGGAGTGTGCTGACAATCTACTGTAAGAGGCCTCAGATCTTGTTACAAATCCCCGACTATCCCATTTAAAACAAGTCATGATGGCTTATTATCTTCATCCACCTATATAGACTTCACCCTCTGTAGGCTTTACATCTGCACATACACAGCTCAAGCATTCCCTTCAACCATTTTCTTCGTATTATTTCTCAGCTAAAACCCTTGTTAGGAATTCAAGTCACTGGTCCCCTGTCTCCGTATGGTCCCTTTTCTTCCCTGTTGTAAGCTATGGCATCATTTAGTCTTCCTTCTTGGCAAGTGCTGCGGACATTTTCTTGGACTTGGTGATGTAGGCCTCGTAGAAGAACTGTATGAAGAGCACAAAGTAGCTGAGGTACATGAGGGAGGACCAGACGATGTTCTGCATGTGGGAGGGGCACTCTTGGCCCTGTTGCATCCACGAGTAGACCAGGTAGTTGACCACACAGCCCATCAGCATCTGGGTGATCTGGGTGAGAGTGATGAACATGGCGAACTTGCGGGACACCTTGAAGCCGGCGGCTCTCAGGGCGTAGTAGGAGTACATGACGGCGTGCACCAGGTAGTTCATAGTCATAAACCAGCCCCCTCCGGCCACCATGTCCTTATAGGAGTACCAGGAGTAGAGCAGCACCGTGATGTGGTGGTACCAGTGCAGGAAGATCAGCTTCTGCTTACGGAGGACGATGAACAGGGTGTCACCTGTGAACACAAAGAGACGTTAAGGCGGTGTATTTTACAGAACACATTAAACACAGGCATTATGCATCCCAACTGTAAAGTGTGGACACAAGAACCATAGTTGAAGTAGAAAATAAACTTATTTGTTGTTAGTTTCTAGTGCATCATATGTTTACATAAGGATAAATAAGTAGGTCATCATTCAGTGTATTGTGTTTGGGCTGCTTGTTTTACCCAAGTAACTGCAGCCTTTGCAATTTGATGATTATGCCAGTTCTATATTGTGCTGCTCTGGTACAAAAAATATATTTGGGGGAACAAAAGTTGCCCTGAATGGTGAATGGTGTTTAAAGGGTCTGTACCCGTTTTTTCTTATGTATTTCAGCAAAATTTGTCTTGCCCCAGTAGAGATGTATTTTATAAATAAACATGAGGTCAAAGTAAGTCCACTGCATGATATGTGCATCTAATTAGAAAGAATTTTATTTTCCGATAATCTAGTCTCAGAGTTGTGAAAAGCATTTATAAACTCATTGTGGTAAATAATTAGGATGCTAGGAATGAATAAGGTAAGTGAGGAATACCTTTGGACCACAGTAAACTGTTAATAATGAACCATTTCTGTATTCCATTTAAGACAGTAAAAATGAAGTACAGAGTCTTTAACAAGAAATGTACGTGTGTCACTTTCTTTACCGTAAGAAAGAGCCTATTGTATGTTCTGTTCCTGTGCTCAAACATTATAGCAAAGGTTCGCCCCTCTAAATGACATATGATAAATAATATAAAATACCATCTGAACGGACTTACCGAGCTCTGGGGCTTTACTAAGAACAAAGGCATAAGCCCAGAACTTGCTGACTGGTCCGTTATAGAAGCTTTGGTCACAGACAGACTGTTTTAGCCCTTTGGTCATCAGGATGAAGGTCATGTAGCTCCCCGTACGGATGGCACCAAATATACTGCACAAGGGGAGACATTTTAGCTGAAAAGGCTCATTAAAACTCATCTTGCATGATTTATTAGTGTAGAGTTTACCTGAAAACGGCGAGTGTGAGCGACCATAGCACCAGAGGTTT
The DNA here is from genome assembly GCA_000787095.1 of Periophthalmodon schlosseri. NCBI lineage: Eukaryota > Metazoa > Chordata > Actinopteri > Gobiiformes > Gobiidae > Periophthalmodon > Periophthalmodon schlosseri. Next base: position 20,638 of record KN471591.1, read on the forward strand.
TCTCAGTTCAAACTTCTCCCTTTGCTTCATGACATGGCGACCTCCCAGGATAAAGGCAGCGTACAGCGCAGAGAACAGAAACGACTTCTTCCTGTACGCACAAAGAAAGAATACGCATTATTTTAACACGACTTTTCCTTGCAGTACAATTAGATGCTTGTTCTCTACCTACAAATTCACACTATTCAAACCCATGAGAATACATTTTTATACTAATGATTGATTTGACCTTGACATGGCCTCGGTGGAATGAGTACCCATTTGTAGGCCCTGTACTTGATTTTTTCCATGTATTTGAGCAAATTGTCTCGCTCCAGTACAGATATATTGTATAAGGGTGATTCTATAATTAAAAAGGTACATTTCATGTCCGCTGGCTATATTTATCAATTGTACAATTATTTCCTTGAAGCGATGATAGTTTTTACATCGGACCACCATCCTCTCTTTAGACAAAATTAGGGGACCTGATGGCATTGATTTTTGCAGAATCAGTCAATTTATATGCTGTAGATTTTTGTGCTGTCTGCTTTTCAAATTACAGAGTTTGACTTAATTATAAGCCCCAAAATCTTAGTAGAAATTTTTGGCTTGTACGACAACCTAAATGTTAAAAAAGACTGATTTAAGTGTTTTTAAACTTCTTAAACTTCTATTCAATATACAAGCACAAAAGTTTTGTGCTTGTATATTGAATACTTTCATATGTGCTTATCCAAACATTTTTGTCAACTGGGTAACATCTTGGATAATCCCTCATAAAACCACAAAGGTTAACTCTAAAGTCACAGCAAAAATACAAATACAATTTTTTTCAGTTTTTATTGAAGTGAAATGTACTCCTAATTATAGAATCATCCATAGCTCTTGAGGTCAAAGTGTTTCCACTGTTTACGGTCTACCTGACTATCAGACAATAACGTGCTTTATAATTAAATACAGTGTAAATGCAACTGCAACTTTATGTGCACTGTTAGCTTTACCGTCACGGCAAAATTCCACCCTGGTCTCTTGTGAGAAGTGCTTATAATCTCATCACGGTGAATAATTATGATGCTCGGAATGTATAAGGTAAATGAGGAATAACTTTGGAGCGTTGCAAACCATTTTAAATGAACTAGTTCTGTTTTCATACTTTTTAAGACGGTAAAAATGAGGTACAGGGCCTTTAATGCTCTGTCAGAGAACACCACTGGACCACATAAAGACGAGTTGTTGTGCTGAAACATCGGCTGGCACAACAGAATCTCCCATTTTCCCAGTGCTGAGCCTAATTAAAAAGTGCAGGTGGTCTGACTTGACAGATTGGATGCTGAATAAGCCCAAACCAACACTGGGGGATATCACTTTGAAGCACAACAGCAAAAACTGCATTTGGTCACAAGGCAAAGTCATTGAGAGACTGTAAAAAACAGATTTGAGGCAGAACACAGGTTGTAATGAACAGAGCTGCAAGATTAAGTGCAAACTAATCACAATGACACACAAACGCTGCAGTTATATTAAGGTCAAGCACGGCGATATCGACCAAAAATGAATGCCAAATTTAACATGACAATATAATAGATCCAACATGAATAAAAGTATGTTGGTCGAGGTGCAAGTATTGTGACTTTAAAAAGGTGCACTGTGTAACTTTTCTAGTGGAAGTGTGCCACTTGCTTGTTTATGATGTTAAGATGCTTTGTCTGGAATGTGTGTGGAATTAAATTGCTGGAATTTTTTAATGCTAAAATACAACCTCAAAAAAAAGACATACATTTTTGCTTCAGATTCAAATGAATGCCTGAATGCCATAGATAAATGCAATACTTTGGAATATTCTAGGCAAAGCATCTCCTTGGAGACAAACATAAGATTCTTTACCTAGAATGTTCCATCAGAAACGTTACAAAGGGCACCATTACCAATACACACAAAAAAGCAAAAACACATCACTAAATATGCTTATTTGGAAAAAATAAAAAATAAAAACATAAAAACAAACGTGCTGCATTATTAGCTCTTGTTGCAACATTTTAAAAATATTTTTTGACATATACAAAATTAGAATGTTGAGCATAGTGTCTATCTTCAAAGCAATGATTGTATTATCCCTGTGCATCTGCTATCGCTTTGTTAAGATACATTAACCAAAGAAAAGATTCACTTTCTGGGTTGAGAAATTAAACAAAACACATGACAAAGAGCCCCCATTCCAGGCCCCCTTTTTGAATGCAGAAAATATTGCACACACAGATTATGACAATTTCTCAGACAGTGGGCTTTTGATGCGTCCAAAGAACAGAAGCATTTGAAGAAGCCATGGAAGGAATGAGACCACCTCCGCTCAGAGCAGAGGACAGAGGAGGCAAGCTGCCTCTAGAGCCAGCCAATGGGACTGCACAAGGACATCTGTGTGTGGAAGGGAAGGGGGACATACTGTGGACATTACAGCACCCACTCGTATGGAAAGGTCAGAAGGTCACACACTTCAACCTGGGACGCTGGGGGCTAAAGCACAACAGCTGGCGCCATAAAAGTGGAATAATTAAATGAAGCAATGAAAACAGTGAGACAGAGCTAGTTTGTGTAGGCTTAGTTTAAAATGTTGGCAAGTGGATTAAACAATATAATTTGCCAACAGTAGAGGCAGGACATAAGTTCACACGTTTCATCATTGTGGTATCGGATTTGGTATCGAGTACAGTCTATCCCTTAGTATTGAAATCCTGACACGATGCAAAAATTTCAAACAACACGATCACAATTCCATTTTTATCGCCATATCGCCCAGCCCTTGTTGTAATGATTACTTATGCTGCTACCGGAATGAACAGGTAGTGAGATCCACGGAGAGGGCCAAAGCGGCTGCAGGGAGGGGCCCAGCTACAGCCAATATCCAGGAATCCATTTGAGACATGGGTGCGAATTCACAGAACTGCTCCATACTCCACACAGCTCCATCTCCCGACACGTTTATAGGGTTTGGGTTACCTACCTCCATGCCCTCGCTGCAGTAGGAACATAGTCCTGCTGATATTTGCTCTGAAGAACAGCTTGTGAAATATTTTTAGCCAATGCCACAGTCTGAAAGGTACAAGCCTTCAGCAAGCAGCAGTGGTATAATTCTAGGGCAAAATTTGTATTAGCCAATTAAACATTTATTTTAGATAAGGGTTTAAATGGGATAACAGCTGAAAGGAAAGGTTAGCGAATGAGTTAGCTGAAGATTAAATTTATGAATCACGAGTTGAGAGAGTTTAATCAGTCTTTATGCAGAAAAAGTACTAGGAAACAATGTATTTATATAAAGAGTTGTTTTTGCAGGTGTGGTCTTGTGAGTGCAGTTTTGGTCAGATACATAGAGACACGCAATAGTTTGGAGAGCTTTTGCCACGCCCTTTTTTTCTGTCGACTAATCGATCGGCAGGACATGTCTTTAGTCGATCAAGAATTGTTTTAGTCGACTACAGCCCTATATCATTCACATCACAATGAAGAAACTGCCAAATTATAAAAGATAAAAAATATATTCTAAATTTATTAATAGACAAAAGATAAGAGATTTTATACACATTTGGGTGTGCAAATTGCAAATAATATAATTTTTCACTGCGCAAAACAAATATTTGACTTTATACAATGCAATACTATACAAAATTATCCAGTTGGGGCCTTTTAATTGACAGCTACCAGAAAGCCCTGGTGCAGAAAAAGTTTGAGTTTGGAGGAATAAATTAGCCATTTTTACCTGCTATATAGTTATAATCTATGACAGCGGTGGATCATTATGTTATAATTTGGACTTTTAAAAAATTGCAGTATTGATCTAAAACAACTTAATAAAAGAAACCAGTCCGCTGACTGGGCGTGTATCGGTGGTGATGAAAACGGGAGTAGCTCGGAGCAATGACGTGTTGAATACAAGAATATAAGTTGCTCAAACATGCATGAATCACTCTGAACAGTTTCAAGAGGGTAAATTAGAAAGCAAAACAAGCAAAACAACTACAACATGGTTAAAAGCTCTAAAAAGTCAATTTTGCATAATAGGTCCACTTTAAAGGATCTGACAAATGCATAAAAAATTAATGTGTCTTATGAATGTTTATGAACCTTGATACTAGGCCTGTCTCAATAACACATTCTGAAGCATGATATATCGCGATAAATGATAATATTGACACTACTTTATGACACTGACACAATAACAATAAACCAATGTTTAAATAGACAGTATCGTTAAAAGGCATGAGCTACAACAAATAAACAGCAGAATTAACTAATACTTAGCCCTGGATGTTACTTTTTCATCCCTCTACAGTTCAAATCTTACCTTATTGCATAAAACTGGCTAAAATCTCCCCATTATTGCAAAAAAATATGCACAAGATAAATATTGAGTCAAAATATATTTCAGCTTCCAGTTCCAGCTTCCATATACTGAACAGTAAGTCGATACAGTGATTATCGTGACAGGCCTACTTGATATTAAAACCTATGTTTATTTTTTTCATAAGAAAACACATACTCAACAAATACTGATAGATTCATATAATATAAGTTGTTGTTCTTTTACCTTGCCCTAACCACGTCCAATCTTTTATCTCATCTCCTACCATCTTCCTTCCTTCAGACTGATACCTTGCACTAATAAAATAAATCTGCTCTAACATCTAATACAATCAGTGTGAAATGACATTACTCCAAGTGGGTGGTGGCTCACTCACTCTGCCTCCATGTCCGGCCGCATTTACACCCATATCTCCTCTAACCCAACAATAGCCTCCACTCCTAATGTCAACAGCTAATATTGACCGACGTGACTGCCATGCTAGTCACTTGTATCGTGAAAGGGATGTAGGAAGTCCGGCCACGCCCCTCCCCCGCAGGTATTGTGAGGATTAGCGTTAGCCGTTCCTCTCCTCTTGGGCTCACCTGTTACATAATGGCAAGGATGAGTCGGCAAAGCTGTGTAAGGTGCCACTGTCTCAATGTCTCGCCTATGAGTGTATACAAACCAAGTAGACAGTCACAACACATGCCAGGAGAGAAGTTACTAGGCCTGTCACAACAATTATTTGAACTATACTACTGTTTGAAGAGAGATCTAGAACTGGAGGCTAGGGTTGACAAAATAATCTATGCCAAGATATTAATTTATATAACAAGATGAACTAGCATCTATACTGAAAAAAGGCAGAATTTGACTTTTACAGGATAGTTCTTGATCTATGTTAGAACTAGTACAAGACCACATGATATTAGAAAGGTGCTTTAAACGGTTTGTAGTGGAAGTTATTCCTCACTTACCTTATGCATTCCAAGCATTCTATAATTATTCACAACAATGAGTTTATAACAAACAAACTAAACAAATAGGTATGTTAGTTTCAGTGTAGTTAGCCCCTCCCTTCAGATAGATACGTCGATCACCAATCTGACTTCATGATCTTCATAACTGAAGAAGTGGCTTGGATGAACAACGAAACCTCTTCACCCTAAAACTTTTGTCCAGTTGACAGAATTGAATCTTTCTTTTGCACACCATCTTAAAATGAATGTCCTTTCATGATCATTGCGGATGATACTTACAGGCCTGTCACGATAAATTCTGAAGCACGATATATTGCTACAGAGAAATATTGCGATAAATGATAATACAGAAACTACTTTACGCCTCTGACACAAAGCAAGATAATTCCAGTGAACCTATTTTTAAATATACTGTATCATTAAAAGGCCTGAGCTGTAACAAATAAATAGCAGAATGAACTAATAATTAGTAACAGTAATATTGAAGTCCATTCAATGACACTGTAAAACTGGACAAATAAGGATCTGTATCTGTTTTACTCTCTTTAAAACAATATGTTAGCTACATGGTAAGAGAGGAGACAAGCCAACACAATACAGTGTTGTATAGGTTGCAGCAAATAACTTACGACAAAGGTAATTTGAATCCTTTCTCTGGGGATTATTAAAATCTACAGCCTGTTTAAACTGCCCTGCTGCTAGGAGCTGCATTAAGCATCAAACATGTCAACAAGACAACAATGGCCGGCTCTAACCGCCCGGGTTTGGTTCACCATTCTGAAGCAGGCAAAGGCCAACAACCCAATGTACGCTTCAGATACAAGCAGGCATTGACAACACTCTGTAAACACTCTCCAGGTGTGAGCCAGGTAGTCAAACACTCAGAATCTACACAGAAAGGCACAAGAGAAGACAGCAGAAGCAGCAGCAAGTCAACAACCCTGTATACATACAAGTATATTTTAAGTAGGCCTGTCACAATAATGACTATATCGACTTGAAAGCTGGAACTATATATTTTGGGGCTCAATATTCGTGTGTACTTTTTCTGTGTAAAAGTGGGGAGATTTGGGGTATTTTTGTTGTGATACTATAAGCTTTGAGCTGTAGAGGGTTGAATAATTACCTTCCATGGCTGATTACTGGTTCATTCTGCTATTTATTTGTTGCAGCTCAGGTCTTTTGAATAATGCTGTCTATTTAAAAATTATTATCTTGCATTATTGTTATTGTGTTAGTGGCATAAAGTAGTTTCAATATTATCGTTTATCGCAGTAAATCTCTGTAGCAATATATCGTGCTTCAAAATTTGTTATCGTGATAGGTCTAATTTTAAGTGAATTTGTATTTAAGAGTAACTAAAAAAAAACCAAAATAAAAATAGACCAGCAATAAGCTAGATTTTTTTTTCATTTTGGATGTTTTTATTGCACTGTTAAACGCAAAAAAATGTGCATCCTTACTGTGTGCAGGCTTGCATCTCCACAAACCTGACTCTTCTTATTTGGCCTCTTTTTAGTTTCCATGGAAATGTTGTTCCTTTGACACTAAAGTTCCACAGTATGGCATAAAGCTTATCTTCATGGAGAATGTTCCGAAGTAAGTGACATCCAACGTCCACAAAGTTACATGGTGTCACTTTAACGGTGGACTATAACTTTTCTGATGGAGAGTTTGCCGTCTGCTTATTCCCGTGGAGATGTTATTGCTTTGCCTGGAATGTTTCACAGTATGGTATGAAACATATCGATCTTCATGAAGACTAGTAGGGATCAGGCCAAGTATTTTTGCAATAAAAACGCCTGCAACAGAATCTACAACAGATAAATGCATGATACGGTGGAACATTCCAGGCGAAAGAATAAAATTGTCAAGGAGACAAGAAGCAGATGGCAGACCCTGCAGTGCACTTTAAGTCAAATCTATTTTTTATAATACTGTCAACTTGCATCAATAAAACGACCCATATAACCTGCATGGTATGTCGAGATCAAATTCAATTCACATCGTCAAACAATTATTCCAAGTCCATCACACACAAGACCATAAAGCTCATATGAAGACCGGAAATGTTCTCATTTATTTCTATGGCCCTGGCCCACATCCTCCTTTGTAGCCTCGCCGGTCTTGACAAGATTAGCTTTCTGACAAACATTTGGCCCGGGGAGGGGTTGTCTGGTCAGGAACCATCAGCATCACAATGAGACGCCCTACATAGCCAATCACCTCATTGTCCAGACCGCATTTGCTAAAGACCATTTCAGATTATCAGATATAAATATTATTAGTTGGATCTATTACAATCTGTACGGTAATTTTGTCCTTGCAAGGTAACGCGCACAGCATTCAGTACTATCTATCAATCGACGTGTTATCTATGGTGCAACAGTGGCGTAGTGGTTAGCTTTCGGATCAGAGGTGTGCCGGTGCCATATTTTTCATATCACATCTGTCTAAGGCTGCACAATGAATCGTATCTGAATTCAAGTTTGAGTTGGCGCATTTATCACAAAGACTGCAATGTTTTAGATAATAGCATGTCCTCTGCAAAGAACCCAATGTCCTGCCTATATTATTTTTAAACATAAGTCGCAATCGGAACTAGTGCCACAATAATAACATTTCAAACTTCATGTCAATGCCAAGGAATTCAGATACTACGATGATATTAAAAAAACTCTTTAGACAATAGAATGTGATTTTCAACATTAAATCATAATACTTTCTTTTATATTCCCATGTGGCCTTACATCTGTGTAATCCCTCAGTCGTCCAGGTATGTTCCATAGTGGTCCATGGGCGTGTACTAGTATGTGTGTCTTATACTTGTTCTGATACACTCAAGTACATTCTAAAGATATTCAGGAAAGGTTAATTTCATTTAGTATCGATACCTGCTCAAATAAGGATCTAGTTTTGATACTAACTTTAGTATCTGATTTTCAATACTTTTGACAACAACTTGACAATTAAATTTTTTTCCCCAAAACTGTGTAGCCCTAGACTTGTCCTTCTTAATAAAAATAGTTCAGTAGTGCTTTGGTTTTCTAGTGGCTTCAAAGCTGAAACCAAATTAAGTAACCTGAAACTTGGACTAATCTTTCAATTGATTAAATCTAGTAGTGGAATCTGATCTTCCAGGCTACACAACTGCACTCCAAACAGGAGCTTACGCTGGAAGACATAGGAACATTAGTCAGCGGTTTTTTTAAGGACAACATAGGAAGAACATCGCTGGGATATTATAATGATGAATACAGGAGCAAATGAGGAGAGATTGGGACCACAATCTGGGGGATGACATTCAACTCCGAGGCCGTTCAGCTGATTCCAGGCAACCTGCACAGAACAGAACACTGCTGACGTCTGAGCTTCAGTGTGAGTCAGCAGCTCCTCATTACATCTGCTAAATCTCAAGAATTGTCAAAGTTTGATCATTTCCATGGGAATTATTGGTACATTATTTATGAGAATTAATAGGGAATTAACACTTAGAAGGTTATATCTCAACAAAGGGTGATTTACAGTAGCATAATAAATTTGAATTTATGCATATGAACATCAGTCACAGCTGAGAGAAAGCATCAAAAAGGTCGAAGTTAGAGTAACTGATCTTTTGTAAATTAGTAAATTTTGTATTTTCCCCCAAAGAGTATATTGTAAAAGCAGACAAAATTTGTGACAAAATGAGACAGCTGCCCACAATCTGTATCTAATAAAGTTTTTTTTTTTTTGTTTTTTTTTCTTTTTTAACCATACCAAGTAAGCACAGAGAGCAGCGCTCTGATTGGCTGCACTTTGCAAAATGAAACTGTCAGTCTGTAAAAAGTAGTTCTAAAGAGAAAAATGAATAGATATTAACGATGTGCTAAAGGGTTTGTAGGAGCTAGGGACGAGTTAGACAGATTTAAATACCTCCTTCTGCTGTGTGAAAATGAAAAGCAGGTACCCCAGAGTGAAGGGGATAGACTGGTTCCACAGAACTATATGTGTTTCGGGTTTCCGTTTTCTCGAACACCCTCAAACTCCGAGTGCACTGAACAAACACATTCAAACTGTCTTTGCCCCAAAACCTGTCTGTCCACTCGACCCAGGCTATATGCAGATCAAACAACCTAAGTGCAAACAGGGTGACAGTAGAAATTTAGCATTAGCACTAAAACTAGTACCTACAATTGCTAGTTCATCATATCATACATATTACCTCACTTTTTTGATAAACATCTAGTCTGTTTGATGTTGTAAAGTGTATTATATTTCGAGATGGGCAATATATCGGTTCCAGTATCGGCACCAGTCAATATCGATACAGTTTATTTGCCATCATATCGGTTGACACAGATTTATTATATATATAGATTTAGATTTATGCACCATCTTAATGGGTCAAAACGGAAATAGAAGAGCATTATATGGCTGTATGTTTGCACAAACATATAACAAATTATTTATATGCCAGACAAATGCATTTTGTTATTATTTTTTTTACAAAACTGAAAAGTGAATTTATGATCTTTACTTTAACATAAGATAAATTTGTGGGGCTCACTTGGCTAAAAAAAAAAAAAAAAGCTAAATACCAGTATCGGCAAATATCGGTTATTGTCGAACATCGCTGGTGTAGCAACCGGTCTGAGCGGTTAATATTAAAAGCGATTCCTGCGCGTAGGCCTGTTATGATAACAAATTTTGAAGCAGAATACATCGCTAAAGAAAATACAGACGATAAACGATAATACTGAAACTAATTTATGCCAATGACGCAACAACTCTAAAGTAGAACTATCCCCAAAAACTATTCTAAATGTATAATATGGTTAAAAAACAAACTGTAATAAATACATAGCAGAATGAAACACTTTAGTAGAGTTTGTATCTGTAATGAGTCATAGAAGTGATTAATTCAAACATTATTGTTCCATCTAACATATATTGACCGATACATTGGTATAGTATTTATCGTGACAGGCCTAACCTGCGTGAACACTGCACTGCTGCACTGTAAGTCAGTAAACCGTGGTGGTCGGGGAGATTGTTGGCGCAGATTGGAAGCCACATTTCTCCCAACCGGCCCCAATAAAGCTGCTTGAACAGAACATTCAAAATTATTAAATGTTTTTGTGTCATTTTGAAATAAACAACTAGAATTCCACAGTGAGCCTCCCAACAATACTGGAAACAATATTCGACCATAACGTTGATGGCATAGTACCTCACACATTTGTACATTTGCTACCTGTGAGATTTGTATATTGTTGTCCCGAGGTCTGAGCACTTCTCTTGTATAATCATAACACGTTTTTGGGGAGCAAGCTAGAGTTTTGACAATTTGCTGACCGGAAAAGCAAATTTCTTGAACGATTCCCTCACACACTTGTACCGTAAACAAGCGCTGTGCGGGCCGAGCAGTGGTGTCAGCAGCAGAAGTCAGCGTTTCACATCCATCCAGCTGAGGAGAGACAAACGTGTTCACAGGGCCCTCTCCAGCGCCCCTCCTGGTGCCTACAGTCTGAGCAGATAATAATTATAATAGATCACTCAACCAACGTGCCAGTGAACAAGTTGCACACGGCAATACTCTCTTAATTTTTTCCATCTCAGTCTCTTGTTTGTTTGCATAGTCATTGTCCCCAAGAAAAGAAAACTAATTTTTTAGGTAAGTCTACACTACATAGGGAACGCAATATCCATACCAGTAGAAAAAAATACCACAGTGTTTTAGTTATTTAATAATGATTCTGTTTAAAGTTCAAATTATTTATGCATCCAGAAGTTGACAAAAAGACTGAAATACAAACTGACAAACTAATAATAACAGATTCACATTTCAGAACTTTTTTGTACAGATCTAAACTACAGGGTTAGCAGTTTTTAGTCAGAATAAGATGAACAACAAAATATTTTATGAATTCAAAAACTGCAGCTTTTGCGATTTGCCAACTGCGATTTTGATTTCATTCTGATTCATCTTGCAGCCCTACTATTTAGTCATGATTTTTCAAAAGATTTGCATAGATTTCTGATGGCGGGCACACCGTCTGCATAACTCCATAAAGATGGCAAGCTAAAGCTAAACTCTGGAACATTCTCTATGGAGATTTATGCCATTCTGAGGAACACTCAAGTCATATACAAAGTAGGTCATTTGCACAGCTCTACTGTGTTTGCATTTAAAATTCTTCTAAGCCAAACCACCAATACACGCCTACCGCTTTGTACTTTAGTTCGTTCTCCAAAATGTCCAAAGGATAACAATGATCCATGGCTATGCCTGCCACAAATAAATACTACCGACTTATCGTTCAGTATACGTTAGATGAAACAGTAATTTAAAAAAAAAATATCGTGGGCTTTTTTCCTAGTACTAGTCAGGAAATTTTTGTCATTTTTCCTGTTCTATGATTAGATTTGAGCTGTGGAGGGTTGAAAAAAAAATCACTTCTATGACTCATTTTAGATATAAACTTACTACCAACGTGTTTCATTCTGCTATTTGTTTATGGCTGTTTGTTTTTTAACCATATTCTACATTTAAAATAGTTTTTGGGGATAATTCTAGTTTAGGGATTTGGTGTCAGTGGCATAAATTTGTTTCAGTATTATCGTTTATAGTCTATATTTTCTTTAGCAATATATCGTGACAGGCCTATCCACGGGTGTCATAGATTATAACTATATAGCAGACACAAGCACAATAGGTCTTCTTTAAAGTCACAACAAGTGATCATTTTAAAACAAATATATTCATTTTTTTCACACCAAAATGGATAATGGCCAATACACAACAGCACGCCCTTGTCAACTAGTCGGTTCCTACTTCCTAGACTTATTAGCTCTGGTGTGTTCTCTCAATTGTCGTGGGTGATTTACAATGAGCCCTTTGCTGTGGGCTGCTATTGTCAGGGGAATACATTAGATGGATGTACCAGTCTCTGGCCGTGCTGAGTGCAAAACAATGCCACACAGCGCGGGCACAGGGCTAGAGTCTCAACACTGATGGAAATACACTTGTCTAATGAGGCCTAGGAGGTAAAGCAAGAGGGAGTACACCATGTCTGCAGTTTGCTGAATGCTGGTTATCGAATATTGTTGTCACGATACTAAAATTTCAAACTCTATTTAGATACTAAAGAATAACTTGATACTCAATACCAATTCTGATACCACAATGATAATAAACACTTTCATTAGTACTATTTTACGTAGTTGCCTTTCTTTTACATTACAGGTAGGTTCCATCGTGGTCCATGGGCGTATACTAGTCTACGAGGTCTTAAAAGGAATGCTGTAAAAAGGCACTGTACCTGATTTTTATTGTCTTAAAAAGCATGAAAAACAGATTTCATTTTAAATGGTTTTAAATGGTACTCCACACATCCTAATTATTCACCACGATGAGTTTATAAAGTTTATAAAAGTTTATCACAACTTGTAGCTACAACTAACAAGCACAACTAGCATGCTAACATGCACTTCCTGTTTATCAGACAGTAAAATGCTTTATAGTTGGACACAGACAGCACGCAGCAACCTCAAGAGCTGCTTATTCAATATATCTACTGGAGCAAAACAAAATTGCTCAAATGCATGGGACAAATCGAGAGAGACTTATGTCATGTCAAATTGTCAACGATCAGTTTGGGTCTTTTTAATCAAGATGTTTACAGCCAAGCCAAAAAAATCTAATTGAATATAGTAACCCATAAATATGAGGGGAAAAAATGGTTTTATACACTAAAACCAAATATGTCCATAATTGAACGAGAGCTGCCATAATATCTCTGATCACTGGGCCTATCCACATGTAACAAAAACAAAGTTCAATTTCCTCTCTGTCAGCATAAATAAACAAAAGTGAAATTTCACAACTATTTCACAATAGCTTTAAACACATGATTCTCGACAGTTGAAAGGACTTTAAGCCTTAAATTTAGAAGGTCCTATATTACACAAAATTGACTCGTCAGCTTTTAGCCATGTTAAAATGTTGTTACCCCATCAAAAACCTACCTGGAGTTGTGTTTTGCTTCATTCACGCATGTTTGAATAACCCTTTACTGCAGTTTATCTACATCTCCAAAAGCTCAGAATGCTCTGTTCCACCTTGTGATGTCATGTAGTGGTAGTTTTGAAGTTAACAGCTACCCTTTACTTTTTGTTTAGAAGAGATTGGCAATTCTAGGGCTGAAATCATCCAAATGATTCTAGTGAATATGTATGAAGTTCAAAAACACAGTGGAGCACTTCCTGTATTTTCACATGACATCACAAGGTGGAAAAGAGTACAGGGTTTGTGTGTTAAACATGTGTGAATGAAACAAAACACAACTCAAGGGATGTTTCTGATAAGGAAGTAACATAACATAGATCAGAAAACATCTTAATATATGTCCAACGTAGAACCATTTAAATTTTAACCTACAGAATTTATTTTTCCATTATCAAGTAGGAAAACAGCTACTAAAACCAAAGCTCAGTTACCAAAATCATAGTTTCAGCCATAATTTACACTGTAGCCAAAGTAGAGATGAGACCACCAGTTCATGGCACCCGCATTACAGTATGTCCGTAATGCTTAGTCAAACAACAGGAAATCCTTTTTGCAAACACCACAGCAATACCAGTTTGTGTGTGGGATGGGACAAGATCTTATGCCGCAAGATCTCGCGAGATTGTGCACACAGGGGCGTTAAGCACTGGTGAGTTATATATTTTAAGTAGTAGTATAGATATAAGACGCATAGACTAGTACACGCCCATGGACCACTATGGAACCTACCTGGACGACTGAGGGATTACACAGATATAAGACCACATGGGAATATAGAAGAAAGTACTATGATTTAATGTTGAAAATCAAATTCTACTGTCTAAATAAAGAGTGTTTTGTATTATCATCATGGTATTTTGAAAATCAATTCTACTGTCTAAATAAAGAGTGTTTTGTATTATCATCATGGTATTTGAATTGGTGTAAAGTATTGAGTCTATTCCTTAGCATCAAAATAGAGTTTGAAATTGTATTATCGTGACAACACTGCTGCAAATCAATACAGACATTATTTTACCTTCATTCATCCTATAAATAATTTAGGCTCATCTATTTTTTTAAGTTGCTTGGCTGTTAGCCGCCCCTCTGCTCTGAGCCTAGTCTCTCATGTGCTGTGGTCCAGTGCTAACACAGGGAGAGTCAGCACAGATCAGCCGGCCTCTGATTGGTCAGTGCTCTGTCAGCAGACATCAGAACATGAATATGATTGGCCGTTTGTCAGTACTAGGGACTGGACAGCTCCTACACACTACATGCTAATGTGTTTCCCCTTTCAGCATTCATAAGCACTTACAACTCCCTATGAAAATAAAACTGCTCTGGCTCATTTGGAAAGCAAAACCTAGTCAAATCACAGGGAAAGTCCTGGTTCCTGAGACTTGAGAGCTATGACAAGAAAATGTTATATTATGTTGAATAGTGCTCTAACTGTTTTGTGTTTTTTCAATGTTGCCACTACAGATCTAATTGTAAATGTGTATCAAAATCTAAACATAAAATGAAACCAAGACCTCAAGTAAAACTGGAATTTAATATTTTACTTGGCGTGGTACACTTGAGTTGAGATTTTTTTGCAATGCCTATAGGAGCCAACTAAAGTTATCTGCCTCTTCTGAGAGTTCATACTTCACTGTGATTAGTTCAATCTACCCGTCAGAGCAGAGCATGAAGGCTGGCCAAAGGACAAGTGGGTAGGGAAATGTGTAATCTGGTGTTTGGCTTGGATACACATTATTGTCTCTATATGGAAATTTGTGCTCTACATTTGGCCCAATACCGCTGGAGCAACCTGTCAGGAGCAGTGCCCCATATCCAGATGTTGAACTAGACTTGTGCAGGACTATCTTAGCTGGAGTATTTCATCCAATGGTTTCATCTGATAGAAAACCCCCCACAAGCACAAATATGCAAACTCAGGAAGTCGAACCTGCAACGTTTTCACTGTGAGGCAAGAGTACTAGCCACTGTGCAGCCATGTTTGAGCATAAAGCGCATTAAAAAGCACTGACACACTACTGACAATTTCACCAAGATAGTGGATATTGTCACAGACATCAGATCACAATTTCAGTTTTTATCATCATACCACCCAGCACAATTTTTAAACAATCTTTTTTATTTGCCAATTTCGATATGGACATTAGATCAGCCGGTACTGCCAAAAATCACCTGATAGTAATTCGTGTCCAGCGTGGCACAAACCTGGATCACATTGACCTTCACAGAACATACAAAAGGATGCTGCCGCTGCCTCTGACCTACATTCAAACACACAGCACACAGCGTTAAGCAGAGCACGGTTAGCTCATCACACCCGCGGCACAGAACGTTCACCGGGCTAATCTTAACCACTTGTGCAATGCCCTGAGGAACCCTGCCTTCAGTAAACACTTTGGTCAGGTGCCAGTGTAACCCATTTGATTAAATACACAACAGTACTATTTAAAGAATGAGATTACATGTCAGTGATCAATGAACGGTCGGTCAGGCTATATTTAACATCAATCTGGTCTGATCAAGGTACACTTTCTAATGTATAACAGCTGGGATTAGGTCATGTTAGGTTGTGTAAACATAATCATTTTATTTGGGAATATATATAACAGTACAAATCAGAATGCCTAACCGAAAACTAAATTTCTCCATGGCACATGTATAACCTATTGCAGTCCAGAAGCTCAACAACATAAAGGGACATGTGTTCACAAAACAACACATCAATTAGGAACTGATTCTTCATTTTCTGTTCAAATAGAAAAATTCTTCCAACAAGTAGTTTGATTTGGTCCACAACTGGCACCAGTAAGACAGAGCTGTGACATCCGTACATTAAAAACAGCAAAAAGTTCGAGGATATTTTTAATAGAAACAGGCCAATATATTGGTCGGGCGATGTATCAGCTCGATATTTCCTTTTTAGCGTATTGACTATCGATCTTAAGCTCCAGCACATGCCGATATTTAATTTTGATTGACCTGCCTAAAGAATATGCATAAAACTTTAATTGACCTGCCTAAAGAATATGGATAAAACTTTATTTGAAAACTGGGTGCGAAAGAAAAGATAACTGCACAAAACACGACTACACTGCTCTCTTATATATTTGAGGTTAAAAAAAAAGGCTATGGGTGAGTTTTTAGCTAAATTAAATTATAGATTTTGGGGGAAATGATCCATATCGTCCCTACATATCGGTCCAAAAATAATGGGCAGAACTTATCGGCCACTGGTTGCTCTGGATTTTAAACAATCAGTATATTGGCCAAGAAAATCTGTAATTTTTAAGTACGATTTGGCGAAATTTTCTAACTGATTATTTCCACAGATATGTCTCACGTCCATCTTGGTGACTCCAATTACATTAGAAGAATCAGATGAAGTCAGGCTCTTCTAAACATGATTCAGCACAATGGAATGTGATACTACTGTTTTTTTATATGAGGCCGGTGCCTTAACAGACTGTTAGTTTACGGCAGCAAAGTTGTGACAGATGAATCAGTTGGGCCTTTAAAAATAAGGGGGAAAAAAATCAAGGACAAGCATCTTATAATGATGTTTAGTCGGGTGCTGTAGTAGGCCACTGTGGGTTTAATATCAAACAGACAGTCAGAGAGCTAAACAGGCCTGCGCAATTTGTTCATTTCTATGTCAGAAGAAGACATTTAACGATGATGCCACACGGAGGATGATATAATGGGATAGATCTAATCCTGATGGCTGCTACATGTGCGAGCCGAGTCACCGCGGGGTCGCGCCGCACATGCTTCTCCCTCTCCTCTCTACCACGGACGCGACTTTTCTATCAGGGATCGAGGTGGCGGTGTCGGCGTGTGGCTCACCAGTTCTCCTGCATCCATCGGATAGCCTCGTCCTCGTTGAACTGCCGCTCGAACTCGTACTCCTGGAGGGCGAGCACCGACATGGCTGCGCGCAGTGACCGGGGTGAGTGGAGAAGAGGCAGCCGGGCTCAGCTTCACGCACACGGGGCAGAAGTGCAGTAGGGTTCGCGTGTGAGGCCGTGCAGGGGCCGTGTATGGGGCTGTTTTGGGGCTCTGTGTTGGGGTTTGCTGCGGTGCTGCTCGGGCGGTGCTGCTCGGGCGGTGCTGCTCGGGCGGTCTCCTCACTGCCTCCTGCTCAGCGCTCTCATCGCTCTCGCTGCTGCCGCTCTGTTGTCAGGAGCTCGCGGGGATGTGCGCGCGGTGCACAGAGCAGGCGCGAGCTTCCTCTTCTACCGGCGCGAGACTACGCCCTCCCGTCTGCCCCGGGTCCTAGCGCCGCCCCGTCACGTACTTCAAGAGCGCAGTCCCGAGTTCCCAATAAGTAGCCCACTGTTCAATCAACTCTATTTAGGTCAGCAGAAGACCAGATTCTCTACCGAAAATTGAAAAGAAAGACCGTGGAGAAAGACGTACAGTTTGAAGGTAGAATTATGGTAATATTATCATCCTATGTAAACTCGCCCTCTATGACCTTTTAACTATGTTAAATTCCGACTGATTTATGCACATTTGCGCAGTTCAGAATTGTCCCGCGTTTAAGGCTTGAGTGTTCAGAAAATTGACGTTTTAACCTACCCCATATCCCCGCCCACTGCTCTGTAGGTGCTGTCATTTCAGGTTCAAACATGCTGCTGTCAGCCAAAATGCACTTAGTCATTTGCGCCGTGCCCAAAACTCGGCGGCTCAACTCTTAACTGGAACCCGAAAACACAAGAGCATCTCAACAATTCACCAACAGCTTCTCTCCATTGGCTTCCAGAGTGTTTTGGACTTGATTTCAGTTTTTTTTAAATTCACGTTTAAATGTTTGGCCTAGTTCTCTCCTGCCCCGCTGACCTGAACCACTCTTGGCCAGCTGTAAAGTTTGTAAAGTGCTTTATAAATAAAGTATGGTATGATAATCATAATCTAGGCCTATTTATGTTATAATTTAATATTAAATACTCAAAAAAGGACAATATGTCTTCTTTCAATTTGTCAATTTGTAGGGTATATATGTATATTTATTATTGAAAATAATATTTATTATGAATAGGTTAATAATAGCCTATTTATGATCCATATTCATAATTATTATTAATAATACTCATTATATTTATCATTAGTAATCATAATATTTTTGTATTATTTTGTGGAAAAAAATGTTGAGAAGAAAAGTACAAAATAGAGGAAGTAGAGTTGAGTTCTAAAAGAAGATACTATGTCACCATCTCCAAAAATTCCATCCAAAATGCAGGGACAATTTATGCACAAGGAAGTCAGTTATGATTTCACAATTAAGTATTTTTTAGTTGTGAAATCATAACTATTGTGTAATGTGAACCTTGTTTGCATTATGGTTGCTAGGTAACACGTACCTAGGAATTACCTTTATGTGTCATATTGGTTGGACGTGTCCAGCCAGGAACTAATATTATAAATGTCACTCCAATTAAATGAAAAAAAAAAAATTGAAAAACTAGGCATGTTTTAGTAAAAAGTTAAATAAAATGATGTTAACTATGTTTTAGTGAAATGAGTAGTCTAACCTGTCAGTCTTTAATTGTTTGTGAGATATTTACAGATCTTGCAACCATTTGGTAAAACAAA
>JACM01032369.1:0-17514 GCA_000787095.1 Periophthalmodon schlosseri
ATGTAGAGATTGAGCAACAGGGGTCCCTGGATTGACCCACAGGTCAGGGACATTTTATCTGAGACACATTTTCCAATTTCAAAAAAAAATACTCCCTGTTTTCTAGATAGGACTTGAACCAGTTTAGTGCTATACCGGAGAGGCCCACTCAGTCCTCTAGTCTCTGTCGGCAGTGTCAAAGGCAGCACTCAGATCTAACAGGATCAAGACTGAGACTTTGCCTGCATCAGTGTATAGCACATCTAATCTCAATGAAAAATGTTCAAATGGTTCAAATTTTGAGTGTTCAAAATGAGACTACAATAAAAAAGTAGATCACTACAGGGTGCAAACAGCCACTCAAACATGGTAGAGGGTGGGGGGGGTACACTCTGTTGTTAATAGGCTCTAAATTAACACGTTGTGTGAGCACCCACATTGAAGACCTTAGCACCCCCTTAGCTCCTCCAACCAAAAATGTCTGGCGCCACCCCTGCTTGTTAGGGCTTTAACCCCTACTTTATATCGAATGCCACTGACACAAAAGCCATAAATCAGAATATATATACACTGAACTCTTTTTCTAAATGAACCATGTTGGACTTAAAACTTAAATCAGTTCCCCACTATTGAAACTTAAATGTACATACAATAAACATTTTGCCCAAAAATGTCCTAATCTTTTGAACAATAAGTTGAAATAGTAATTCTCATGACAGGCTAGAGTGTGTTCATGTGTGAGGTGATGTGTTAACAGTTCAACTCTAAAAATACTAATACAGAAGGTGGCGACATTGGCATTTTAATGACATTTTGTTAAGCCTTTGGAATTTACCCCTTAAACCTGACCAGAACAATCATGGATTCTCTGTGCTTGTGTGTTGCCCGTAGCTGCGTCTGCTAAAGCTGCAGGTTTGATTTTCTCTCAAAGGTTGTGTTTGTACAAAGTGTTGGTGGGCTCGGGATCAGGACTTTTTCTTTTATCAAAAGGACAAACTGAGCCAGGAGCAGAGAAAGATTGCAATGATTTATCAAAGAAAGAGCACTCTCATTTTTGGACATCCTAGGTGTAAACTTTGGGCAGTTATAAATCTATCCCACAGAGATTAGGCTTCTGATTGCTTTGGTTTGGTGGTGGAGTTTTTTTTTTCAATCTGGAATGTTTTCCAGTTTCTAAATAACAAGATTATGCGTTTTCATTATTCTAAATCGTTTAATTATTGTTCAGTATATTTATAGTAAACTGATTTTTTGTCAAATTTTTCCAGAGTTTGTCAAAATACATCACTTGCGACCGTAGCTTGGTTTTCGAAGTCATATGTAAGAAATGTTTAACTGCAATTTGAGGTGAGAAAAATGCAAAAAAATATTTAAGACATTTTTTCAGGCACGTTTTTAGGCATGTTTAGCACATTTCTGGTGGATTTCGATAATATTATCTGAATATTATAAAAATCAAGAGATTTATTTTTGTGAATATCTCACAGCTAATTGCAGTTGTAGCCATGCAGCCGAAAGCCTTTCCCTTTCTCTCTCTACTGGTTGCCCTCAAGTTTTTCCATCAGCAACAGTTTTAACTATATGGAGATCGGCTCAATCAAGTTCCTGCTGTTAACCAAACTTTTGTGCCCTTTACAAAGCATTTGTGAAATGTCATGGCCAATGTTGTGGAAGCAGTGGGCTCAAGGTTGGACCAATGAGCTCTGTTGGGAGTGAACCTCTCATTAAAAAGTTATAGCGGTGAGCAGAGCCATGTAGCTGCAGGTGAGATTCAAACTGCTGAGCTGTTTCTGTCCTGACTGTCGCTCTGAGCTAACCTACTTTGACTGAAGAGTGTTAGGTGCATTGTCACTGTCTGTAAGCTTACTTTTATGTGGTTTTGTGATTAAAACCACAAATTATAACAGGTCTATGAAATGTTTTATCAAGTGTGTGTAAAAAGTATTTTTTGCTTGCCAATGTTTTTTCTACTAGCCTAACTAACAATACTAACAATGCTTACGATGAGGACTAGGAAATATGGCAAAATAAAAAAAAAAATATTTTTTTTTATTCCTCTCGTTGATCAATCCCAACTTTGTTAGATTTTATTTTTCTTATTAAAACAAATGAAACGGCTTTTTTCATTGTTGAATTGAACACACAAACAGTCAAATATTCCTTCAAAAGCTGAAGTCTGCTCCAAGCCACATGCTTTTACTGGCAGAGGACTGACTATCCATGGGTTTCAGAGAGATTAAAAATTTGCACCGCTGAAATGGCAATTAACAAAATATATCTTCTGAATGGTAAAATATTACTTAAAGAGGGGGTATTATGCTAAATGTTTTTCATGTTATTTTTTATCTTCTACCATGTTATAATGTTCCTTCATCAAAACATGCATGAAGAGGTTTTAAATGTCAAGTTCTTTGAGTAATTTAGTGATCTCTCCCGGGCCCTATTCAAACCCTCCTTACGGTTAGCTGTAAGATTCTGTCCAGTGCTCAGCCTATAAGCCCATGTCATCCATGCTCCTACACGAGAACTCTCCATGAATATACAAAAACATGATACAAAACTGTACACAGCCACAGTAGTTTCATTAGCGGGATGCACAGTGATTGTGTTGTGATAGTGCTCTGAAGGGGGAGTGACATAGAGCGGAGAGCAGCGGGAGGGAGGACTCGGAGCATCAAAAAACAAAAGTGAAACATGTTAATATGTTGCTTTCAGCGAATATAGCATATAACAATAAAAGGTAACATGGTGATGTGTTAGCCCATATAAGTAAAGTACCCCCTCTTTAAAGTGGTGCTATAAATGGAAGCTGAAACCCATGAATAGACCTATCAGTTCAAAGACCAAAGCTGAAATGATTGTATTCCAATTTCATTAAAATTCAATTAATTGCACAGCCCTAGTTTCAATCAATTATAACAAATATGAATTAAACTTGTCTGAGTCAGGATTTTGGTCAACTGCATTTGGGTTTTGGGTCCCACACGGTCCTTACTAGACTTATTGCTAATATCAAACATTTTAATCTTTTTGATAATTTAAACTTTTTCCTGGTGAAGAAGGGTCTGCTATTTATCCTTGGCTCAGTGAGAATCGTATTTGCTGTGTCTGTGGAATAGCCTCTGGTGCTCTGGCATACGCCCAGACTGACCTCAACTGAAAAACAACTCTGACGCCAAATCTCTGTCACTATTTCATAAAGCGTTTTGTTCATTCACAACCATGACTCCTCACTGACATCTCTGCATCTTCCTCTTGCTCTGAATGTACTTCTTTTATATTCAGTAAACACAAACACATTTACTTCAACAAGGTAAGCATATTATTCCATATTATTCCTGTACATGCCGCTACATTCAAATGATCAGCTTTTCCAACACAGCCAACACAGCCCACCGTTATTTGGAACTGAAGACTCAAGGACATTTCTGCTGTTGTTACATTCAAAGTTTCCTCATTTTCACTCTTGCGTAAAACATAAATCTAACATAAATATTTTGTATTGTTTCATATGTTTGCCTTTGCTCATCTGTATCGACCAAATCAAATTATCTACTATCTAATTCTGATTATTGTTCTGCTTTTTTCTGAATCAATATTTGTAAAATCCACTAAGTTTGATATCTGAGTCAGCAAAAACAGCTGATCCTATCATTTTTGTTGGAACTGCCTAACTCAAGACCTACCAGATGCAATACTTTTTTCAATACCTGTTTTTGATACCAGCGTTCAGTATTAGTACTTCTGTTAATACTATGATTGAAGAATCCAGCCCTGGAACTCTCTCTCTCCTTCTCTCTCTCTCTTTCTCTGTCTTTTTCTATCTGTTTCTTTCTACCTCTCTATCTCTCTTTCCCTTTCTATCTCTGTCTCTCTCTATCTCTCTGTCTCTCTCTATCTCGCTGTCTCTCTCCCCTCCCTCTCTTCTGTCATTTTCTATCTCTGTCTCTCTCTATCTCTCTGTCTCTCTCTATCTCGCTGTCTCTCTCCCTCTTTCTCTCTCTGTCATTTTTTATCTCTGTCTCTCTCTATCTCTCTGTCTCTCTTTCTCTCCCTCTCTCTCTTTCTTTTTCTATCTGTCTCTCTCTACCTCTTTGTCTCTCTCTCTCGCTCTCTCCCTCTGTCTTTTTCTGTCTCTCTGTCTCTCTATCTCCCTCTCTCCCTCTCTCTCTCTCTCTGTCTCTCTCTCTCTTTCTGTCTCTCTCTCTTTTTTTTTGCCAATGCACAAAACAGCCGCTGAAGTTGGCAAAACGTGTGAGAAATTACCCAGATTTGCAAGTACTAAACTAGAGTCAGATTTTATGTCCAGTGTGCGTGATAAAGAGTATTTTTCTGCAGCAAGAGCCTAAATGCTTGTGTCATCCCTTTTACACTAATTTAAATGTCAGTGCATCACGGCCACTCGCTGGGCTTCAGTTCTCTCACAGTTTATCATCTTCACCGGTCCCATATACAACTCAGTAAAACACAATATGGACCCATTCACTTTGATGGAGAAATCAAAGCATGTGTTTGAGGAAGCTGTTTTTCTTTTTGTAAAGATGCCACGTTCATTTGTGGTGTTATGATGTCAGATTGGGGGCGGAGTACAGCGAGTCTCCATGGCGCTCAAGTAAGGTACCCTTTTTTGTCCCTGTATAGAAATTCGTCCTGTATTTGACTCATCTTCCTCATCTGCTGTGGCAACCTGTCAGGAGCAGTGGGCGTCTCCAGATCTTGATCAGGCCTGGTCAGGACTACCTTAACTGGAACATGCAAACTCTACACAGAAATGAGCTGAGCTGAATGTGCTGGCCACACAGCCACCATGATCGCCATCATTAATAAATCACTTCTGCTTCCATGTTCCGAGCACGGTGACGAAAATTTATCCTGACTATAGGGCAATTTTTACTCAAAAATCCCCCGATCAGTGACAGTAAATCAAAGTTACAAGCTCAAGAAATTAGAACTGGGGTAAAAACTCTTATGCTATGATGCTACTGCAATATTAAGCAAGGATTTCTACGTTACATGGTGATGAATTTTAAGCCCGACTCTATGAAAAAGTAGGTTGGCCATTGCTATCTGTGAGAAGAGAACAACACGGTATAAAATGTATTGGTAAAAGACTACTTGATAGACTGCCTGAATATCTCACTTGTTTGTTGAACTTTGATATGGAAACTTTGAACACAAGCTCTCATGATTGTCTACGTCTAAAAACTGGCTATAGTAAAACTGAAATGGGGAAAATAGCTTTTGGTTATTTTGCTTCTCAGAAATTGAGAACATTTCAAGGACATGCACAACTGGATACATTGGTGGCACTAATGCATTTTAATAATCTGGTGATAAACATTTATACTCACACCTGCACCTGATTTTAATGTTTTAAATTGACCTATGCAATAATTTGTTTTTGTTTGTATTGTACTGTATTTTAACAGGGCGCTCATGAAAAAAAGAGTCTCTCATTGGGCTTTTCCTGTACAAATAAAGATAAATGAAATTAAAAATGAAAATAGTTAGATGAAAAATTATGACTGTTTCCATAGCAATTAGCAGTTGAAGTCAAAATATTAAATCTTTTGAATGGATAAAAGTTCTCAAAATGTCTTTAAAGCAGGAAGAAGGAAAGTGACGGAAACATGTGAAGAGACTAGACCAGGGGTCTCCAACTTTTTCCTCTGGTAAGCTGCCTTTATGAAACGAAAATGCCAGAGAGCTACTAATTTTAGCAGCCCCAAGAAATTGAGTAAATATAAGAGCCTTAGATGGAGTACAGTTAGATTCTATAAAACATAAACCATTATCCATTTATTAGTGCACAAGGTTAGGCATCACAATGATAATCAAATGGTAACTTACCAAATTCGAGTTATTCAGCACAATATGTGTACTTCAGAAGTTCCTTGGCGAGCTACTCGGAAGGGAGTGGAGAGCTACTGGTATCTCCCGAGCTGCAGGTTGGAGACCCCTGTGCTACACTTTTATTATATACTATTAGAACAAGTAAACATTTTAATAAAGTTGAGTAAAATTCAAATAAATATTCTCCCATTACTGCTTCTCCTATACTTCCAATACTACTACTGCATTACTGCATTTTTTACTACTGCTGCCACTTCATAGGTTTCAGTCACATGACCTTTTCCCATATGAATATCATTTGTAAGACTTTCAGCCTTTGAAATAACCATATATTTCTATGGCAACGGTCAGTTTGACACTTGTAGCACGCAAATACTTCTTTTTCCATTGCTATCACAGACATTTTTTCATTTATTTTTATTTATACAGCCCACTAGACTCTCTTTTTCATGAGCACCCTGTTAAAATACATTACATACACAATACAAACACAAACAAACAAAGCGTATAACTGCATAGGTCCATTTATTAGTCAGTATGTTTCAAAAGTAGATTTTATTACAAAAAAAGTTTGGTGTAATAAGATTCGGGCCTCACTTGTGTTGTATTAAATCTGCTTTGTTTTGAGATAGGACCTTTCCTTTCTGGCTAGGGAGTAAAACACTGGCACATTTTATATTGAATTTGTTATTAACAGATGGACTCATTATTAGATGTAAGCCAATACGGAACTGCCATGAATAGCTTAAAGATTTTTCACTTTTTTATGTTACCCAAACACATTTGGTGATAATGATTTGGTTATCATTGTGTGTTTATGTGTGGATTTATGTGGTAAATTGGACATTTTGATCTGCAGTGTAAAGGTCAGTATGTATAAAGGCGTCTGGAGATGTTCTGATTTAGTATCTGTGATCCACAAGGGAGATAAACCAGGAGGCAGTTTGATGGTTGAAATGGAGGAGAGCTGTGGGCTGTGGAGAGTTTGTGTGTCTTTTTCCTATCGGCGTTCTGTCATCTGGCGCCACGGCAACACGGATACAATGTGAGAGGGAAAAGAGAAAATCTGCTTTTGAAAGACCAAGTGTCTCGATATAAAAGAGAGAGGTGAAGCCTGCGAAATAAACTCAATAAAAGACAAGAATGTTGATACGATTAGCAACGCAAATACATTTAAATGTGAATCTGTAGCAGTTTATGCTGAAATAAGTAGTACAAAATTGATCCTTTGTAATTTGGTGGTGGGTTACTACTCTCTATGGGCACAGTGACTTCCCTCGTCCTAGATACTTCCCCCAGGTATGTCATGGATAATTTCTGTCTCTCCTTCTCTCTTGCTCGTCCTCCTCTTTTTTCTCTCCTCTTCTCTCCCCCTTTTTCCTTCTCTCTCTCCTACCCGTCTCTCCTCTCTCCTCTTCCCTTCTTGCAACTTATCTCTTCCCCCTCTCCCCTCTCCCTCTCTCCTTGTTTCTCTCTCTTCTCTCTCAGTCCTCTCGCCTCTCTCCTTCCATTCTCTTTCCTCTCTCCTTTCTCATTCATCTTCTTCTCGTACCTTCTCTCTTCCCCTTTCTATCTTTGTCTCTCTCCTCTCCCTGTCCTCTCTACCCCGTCCCCTACCTCTTTCACTATTCTCTTCTCTCCCTCTTCTCTCTCCTTCTTTGCATCTCTTCTCCCTCCCTGTCTCACCTTTTTCTCCCCCCTCTCCTCGTCTCTCACACCTCTCTTCTCTCCCCCTTCTTTCCTCCTCTCTCCCCTCTTCCTGTCTCTCTCTCCTCTCCCTGTCTTCTCTATCCCGTTCTCTCTCTCTGTTCACTCTCAGATCTCTCGCCTGTCTCCTTCCATTCTCTTCCCTCTCTTTCCTCTTATTCATCTACTTCCTTCTCGTACTGTCTCTCCTCCCCCTTTCTCCTTTTCTCTCTCTCCTCTCCCTGTCTTCTTTCCCCCATTCCCCCTCTCTCTCACTATTCTCTTTGTCTTCTCTCTCTCTCCTCCCCATCCCCCCACTTTTCTCCCCCCTCTATACTGGCCTCCCCTCTTGCCCCCTGTCTGTTCCCTCTCTTCGTCTTTCACACCTCTCCTCCCTTTCTCTCCTCCTCCCTTCTTGCAACTTATTTCCTCCCCCTCTCCCCTTTCTCCCTCTCTTCTTGTCTTTCTCCCTTCTCTCACAGTCCTCTCTCATCCATCTATTTTCTTCTGCTCCCCCTCTCTCCTTGTCTCTCTCTCCTCTCCCTGTCTTCTCTACCCCATTCCTTCCTCTCTCACTATTCTCTTTCTCTTCTCTCTCTTGTCTCACTCTTTGCATCTCTTCTCTCCTCCCCAGCTCACCTTTTTCTCCCCTCTCCATACTGTTCTCCCCTCCTTTCTTTTCTCTCTCTCTTTCCATCTTTCCCCCTTATTTCCTCCTCTCCTCTGCCCTCGTCCCTCTCTCTCTCCTCTCCTTGTCTTTCTCTTCTCTCACTCTTTTTTCTCTCTGTCCTCTCATCTCTCCCTGTTTCCCCTCCCTCACCTCCCCTCTCCTCCCTCTCTCTTCTCTCCCTTTTTTTTCTCTCTCCCTTCATCTCTCCCCTGTTTCCCCTCTCTCACCACCCCCTTCTCTCCCCTTTCCTTGTCTCTCTCTTCTCTCCCTTTTTTTTTCTCTCTCTCTCCTCTCATCTCTCCCCCTATTTCCCCTCTCTCTCCCCTCCGTCTTGAACTTTGATAAATTGTCAGCTCAGCCCCATTTTTCACCGCTCCGCCTTTTCGTCAGACACATCTGCGCCGACACGAACCTGCGCGCTCTCCTCCCCGATAACGAGAACAATCGCTGAGTCCCGCGTGAGGGATGGGGCGGCCCGCAAAAAGGGCAACGACGATGGAGAGGAGGACTGTGGATAAATGGGTTCAAGGTTTAAGAGGGGCGAGGGGGAGGTGAAAGAATCCAGCCCAAACAAACACAGATTATTTTTGGATTTGACAGGTACTGACAGAAACACAATCATTTACAAGGAGAAACAAGGAAAATATCACATCACGAAGAATAGCTGCAGAACACAAATGACAGTCAGCATGTTTTAAAATGAGGCTCATATGATTTTGATTATTTGTGGATTCTGTAAATTTTCTGTAAAGGCTTAATAATAATAATAATAATAATAATAATAATAATAAAGCAGTGGATTTCTATAGCCTTTCATGTCACCCAAAGCACTTTACATTACATTATTCTTTCTGTTCATACTCAGTGGTGGTAAGTTATTATTGTAGCCACAGCTGCCTTAGGGTAAACGGACAGAAGTGAGACTGCCATCAGCTCCTCCGACCACCACCACCAATCACTCACTCACAGACCACATCTATACTAGACAAGGTGGGTGAAGTGTCTTGCCGAAGGATACAGCGGCAATTTGCACTAGGCCCAACCCTAACTAATGGCAGTTGATTCAGCTTTTCCAGTCCCATAAGACACAGGAACTCTTGCCTTGAGTGTGTGCACTATTAGAGACTGGGGTGACAGTAGCTCAGTTGGTAGAGTGTATGTCCACTGATCCGAAGGTTGGCGGTTGGAATCCCGCTCTCGACATAAATGTCATTGGTTGAGCGGTCAGTTCTACTGGTTCACAGGTTTGCGGCGCGATTCCAGCTCCCACAGATGCTGCCATGGTGCCCTTGGGCAAGACAAAATTGACTCTTGTGAACTTGTTCTAACGTTGTTTCATCCTCAAAAACATACCTGGAGTTGTGTTTTGTTTCATTCACACATGTTTGAGGAATCCTTTATTATTAGTCATATTGTGTACATCTCCAAAGCTCAGTAAGTTTGTGATGAGGAAATAACATGATAACATAGATCAGAAAAATAGCGTAATATGGCCCCTTTAACAATTACCTTCATGTAAATTCCAGTGGCTCTTACAGGTGAGTCAGAGTGCTGTTGACTTAGTTCTTCTTGACGCTAATCATCTTGAGCCTCTCACTTCTCGTCAGTAGAAGCCCGTCTTTCACCCTATGTTTAGACACGGGGTCACATGACACATACATGAGTCAGAGCTGAGCACACACACCTGAACTGGGCCGATCGATTCCTCCTACATTTCCCATCATACTCTAACCTTCACCATGACTGGTTATTTTGTGTGTTTCAGTTTCCTCCTATAAACACAAAACATTACTGAAAAAATAATAAGATAGAAGTAGGCCTGTCACGATAACATATTTTGAAGTTTGATATATTGCTGAAGAAAATATAGACCATAAACGATTGAAACAAATTTATAGCACTGACCCAAGAGTAGATTTAAACCACAAAAACTATTCTAAATGTACAATATTGTTAAAAAAAATATGAGCTGCAATAAATAAACAGCAGAATGAAACACTTTAGTTCTTAGTTTGCATCTGTAATGAGTCATAGAAATTAATAATTCAACCTTTTACAGCTTAAATCTTATCATATAGCCAAACAATAACCACAAATTTCCCAGTAGTACAAAGAAAAAGTACACACGATAATATAGCCAAACATAACCACAAATTTCCCAGTAGTACAAAGAAAAAGTACACACGATAAATACTGATCCCAAAAAAATATTGTTCCAGCTTTCATATATTGAACGATAAGTCGATATAGTGATTATCATGACAGGCCTAGATAGAAATACCTTTTTATTGTTTAAACCGCAGCAGTCGCAGCACGCTTTCTTGGTTAAAAAGATTCCACTTCACACCATTCACTAAAATTTTACCAAATTAGACAATTTAGAAACAAAAATGGTGCAATATTTTCCTTGTCCTTGTGTCTTATTTTTTTATTTGGCAGTCATGCTTGTTTTGCTTTCTCATTTGGTTCAGAAGTTGCTCAAGACACATAAAGATGGTAAATTATTCATCTCAAGCTAACATTTGCCTAGCTAGATAAAAAACATTCTGTTATATGTTCAGACACAGCTAATGTTGAGACGTAACAGAGTTGAAATGGCTCTTATTTTTAATCGTGAATACCAGGCCCATTGCTTACCATTGCTTGAGGCCCATAGACTGTATAAAGAAGTGGATTTAGTGAGTGTGACATCACCCATAGTGTTCGGCTCCAGTCAAATGAAGCTCGTCAAGGCTAGCAGTTATGGGGCGAAGTTGGAGCCAAGTTCCATATCTGGAATTCCGACTGCGAGTATCATAGCAACCAAAGAGCCAATCCAGAGCGAAGTTGCTAACACCCCTTCCCGCTTAGCAACACTGTCAATCAATCCTGTCGCTAATGCTAGCGGGAGCGACCTCAGGGAAAGAAGGCGCCTGATTTGTCTGTTATCGACCTCAGGAAAGAAGGCGCCTGATTTGTCTGTTATTAATGTTCATATCTTGAGTTACGGACACAATAGCAAAATCAAAACACCGGGATTGTGTAGAACGGGTCAATACAAACAGTTTAAGACCAAAATGACGAGCTTGACAGCAGCAGTTACAGAGAGGCAACAGTTTTCTAAGGTAAAGTGAATTGGAGCCAGAGTCGATGGAGCCGGAAGCGTGCCCATAATCACTTGCTATTTGGAACGTGGCAGCTAGCACTTTAGCTATGTCCATTTATATATACAGGCTATGGTTAGGCCTATTAGTGCGCATTAGTCTATGATGGTTGCATATCACATTGTTATGACTAACTTTTAGCTTTAACTTTGGGATCCCCACACTCAGAATAACCCCACAGCTCCTCTCCAGGCTGTGGCTATAAATACTCACAAAAAATAAGTGAAACACCTTTAACAGGAGCAGCTTTTAGTGGTGTTTGACAGGTCTGAAAACAGATTCAACAAACATCTTCACTCAGGGTTTTGACACCTCCCTGACATCAGCACAGCACTCAGGAAAATAACATGGTATTGATGAGGGGCCAATCGATGATCTAATCTATCTGTCCATCTATCCATCTATCTATCATCTATCTATCTATCTATCACTATGTCATCAAAATGTATACTACAACTCATCCTCAACCGGGCAAAAGATTAAAAAAGCACAATAAGCTTCCAAATGTTTCAAAAATAAATAATACCCTATTAACCTCGTTTTTAATGGACCCCACAAATGGACATAGCTAACCTGCTAGCCGACACGTTCTAAATAGGAAGACAGCATGGGTGCACTTCTGGGTCCACTGACTCTGGCTCCAATTCTCTTTATATTGTAAAACTGTCGCCCCTCTCTCTGTAACTGCTGCTGTCAGGCTTGTCATTTTGGTCTTAAAATGTTTGTATTAACCCACTACATGATCCTGGTATTTTTATTTTGCTATTGTGTCCGTAAATCAAGATATGAACATTAATAATACACAAATCTGGCACCTTCTTTCCCCGAGGTCCCGCTAGCATTAGCAAGAGGTTTGATTGACGGCATTATTAAGTGTCCGCTCCCTGCTAAACCGGTGGTGCCGGCGGGAAGGGGCGTTACCTTTGCTCCGGATTGGCTCTTTGGTTGCTATGATAGTCGCGGTTGGAATTCCAGATATGGAACTCGGCCCCAAATTCGCCCCTATAACTGCTCTAGCCTCGATGAGCTTCATTTGACTGAAGCCGAACGCTATGGGTGACATCACACTCCCTTAGACCACTTCTTTATACAGTCTATGGCACAGATTTCAATTTTGATAGATTCAATAAAATTGTAATGTAATTGTAATTGTAATATTTTTTTCAGACCTTGCTTTTCATCATTTTAAATAATTGAATTTGAATGAACAAGAAATATATCATTCAGAATTGCACCAACAATCATTACCCATTCGCGAAAAATTTTGAAGTTTTACATGAATATTTTAGAAATTTAAATAGAAATTGTGGCCTTAATTTCCTTTTTGAAGCTCATTGCCCAACATTAATTCCAGTTTACTTCCAAATAACTTTGCTTTGCCTTTTAACAAATAACTTAACCTTGTTTTTCAGTGCTTTTAATTATCAAAAGCATTTCTAATCAGCAACTAGACATCCGCTACAAAGGAAATGCCATTACAGTTACAAAGAGCTGTCTGTTTTGCAATTGGGCTTTTATTTTTGTGAATTTATTTTTGTAGACTACCACAATGACCCAAAGCATGACACAAAGAAAACATGAGATGCAACCACAAAAACCTGACTATTGAATATTTTGCTGTTGCAGTTTCTGTGGGCTTCAGCTTCCTGTTTAGATTCGGCATTTTGACCACTTTTGCGCAGGTGAGTCTTCAACCTGAACTTAAAGAATTTCACATTATTTATAAGCGATTTTCGAAACACCCAAAGACACTGTACAGAACAAGATAAAGGTGCACTGTGTAACTTTTCCGGTGGAGGGTACGCCACCTGCTTGTTGCTGTTGATACGATTGATACGATATATTAATCAGACTTGTTCTGTTGTACTCAGTGGTTCCCAAAGTCTTTTACCTCATTTAATACACCTCTATATGGGCACCATTAGTCACACGAAGCACATCAAGACGGTACTCGAGCATAACCTCATCAGTTGTTGCAATCACTATTACTGTGAGTACCGGTAATTCTGTCACGATAACAAATTTTGAAGCACAATATATCGCTACAGAGAAATATTACGATACATATATATAGACAGTGTAATTAAAAGGTCTGAGCTGCAGCAAATAAATAAAAGAATGAACGAATAATTAGCCATAAGAGTGACTCATTCAATCCTCTACAGCTCAAATCTTATCGTATCACAACTAAAATAACAAAAATCTCCCCAAAGAAACTATACAAGCAATAAATACTGAGCCCCAAAAATATATTGTTCCAGCTTTCATATATTGAACAATAAGTCCATATAGTAATTATTGTGACAGGCCTAACTGTGAGGGCGCTCATCTGTAACTTGGTCTAGTGGCATCGCCTGATTTTCTCCATTGAGATAAGTTTAGAGCAGACCTATTATGCAAAGTCTTTAACCATGTTATAGTTTCCCCTTCTCATTTACCCTCTTTGTTGTGATGATGTTTTACAGCGACATCAGCTCCCACTGGGCACCGCAGTTTTCTAACACAGAAGTCAGATGACTTGTTCAACTTATTAAGTCGTTTTAGATGAATATTGCGATTTAAAATGTGCAAATTATAACATAATCGCATCCACGGGTGTCGTAGATTATAACTATATACCAGGCTCAAGCTTAATATGTCTTCTTTAATGCCATGCTGTGGAACATTGAAGAGACAAGCAGATGATTCATGTGATGTGTGGCTGCTCTAATCCAGACAGATCTGTGTGCTTGACTCATCTAATGTTCAGTGGTTTAGGTTTAAAACTGCCCGAGCGTGTCCCGTGGCTCTGTCTCTGCCTCCCTCCTGCGTGTGGTGAGAGACCCTGGTTGATTGATAGATGATGGTCCCGCCCTCCGCCTGCTGATTTATACTGACAGGGGAAGGCTGCTGTGTCAGACAAATGGCCCTTTTTATCTCCAGAGGGACCCCCGCAGCGGCCCTTAACCACAGCACTGGGTCAGTATTACAGATATGTGAGTTTAGACAGGGCCAAATCCATACGCAAACCATGACTCATATAGACTGACATTTTTGTTTCTCATATTCATGGGTTCAGCAACCTGTTTATCCATGGGTTTCATAATGATTAAAAAAGACCATCGCCATAGCGAATAACAATTTGAAACGAAATATTATACCTTATGAATGGAAAAAGGTGATATATTTTGAGGACTGGTGGTGAATGATTTGCCTGTTTAAACTATATTTTGGGCACGATTCACTTTTCTTACATTTTTGTTGCGTGTTCTTCTCATAGACTGTATGCATAAGTGGACATAGCTAACCTGCTAGCCGCCGCGTTCCAAAAAGGTCAGAATTCCAAACATGGAACTCGGCTCCAAATTCGCCCCTATAACTGCTAGCCTCGATGCTAGCTAGCCCCAAATGCTATGGGTGACGTCACACTACCTTAATCCACTTCTTTATACAGTCTATGGTTTCACTATTTGTTCAACAATCAATTCAGCAATATAATAGTATTCATATGTACCTCCTTTGCAGTCTGAAACTCGTACCTTCTCCCCTCTTGTCCCTGGTCACTAATCTACACAATGTATTTCTTGTTGTAGTAATGTTTGCATACCACCATGCTAATCCTCCTGTTAGGTACTGCTGACTATAGCTCACAATCTGGTAAGAGGTCGATCCAGATTTTTGGTTAAATGTCGCATTTATTGTTAAAATTATTATTAAAAACATACATTTTTTTGTGTGAAAAGTGACATTTAACACAAAAAATAGTTTGAACTTCCCCAGAAGATCGTAACCAGCCACTGACAATTTGAAACTCTTGGATTCGATAAAGATCCAAGTACTTGCTCAGCCTTAGGTCCTTGCATGCTGCATTGTGACCTTCTGCTTTCAACTATACCCCACAGCTTTGAAAGATGGGTCAAATGTAATAAACAAGTAGACAAATAATAACATCAACCTTAATCTTCAACTGAAATGTCTTTGTGCATGTAATCCAGGCATCCCTCCAGACTCCTCACCATTAGCTTAAACTTCACATTCCTTCACTCACTCTAAACTACAACATCAATAGGCCCTTTTCTCTCCCCCGGGCTTCTAAAGACGAATCAATTTGGGCCGATCCATTGTAATAAGGACGCTCCAGCTTGTACCGTCCTGTGAACATCGCTTATTAGATTTTCCAGTAGCAGACTTGGGGCCAAGGCTTCTTTCATTGAGTGGTTGTTTTATGTGAAGTCTCGCCCCCTGAGTTTAGATTCAGGGCGGTCCCGTTGGAGAGATGCCCCCCATCTGGTGCAGTGGGGAGAGGGGGGATTATGGTGCTCTGAAGATGAACCAAGCTCACACACACACACACATGAGATTCTCACCTAAAGCTCCTGTTGTGCAACCATGAAGTGAGTGCTAAACTATTCATAAGGTCCTTGGCACGGTTTGGTGCAGCTGCGATCTGAATGTGGAAGTGCTGAAGAAATCAACTGTAGGCCTACTCGATTTATTCATTTTAGATACTGCTGCTGTTTTGCTCCATTGAA
This sequence comes from Periophthalmodon schlosseri, assembly GCA_000787095.1. Classification (NCBI taxonomy): domain Eukaryota; kingdom Metazoa; phylum Chordata; class Actinopteri; order Gobiiformes; family Gobiidae; genus Periophthalmodon; species Periophthalmodon schlosseri. Next base: position 15,843 of record JACM01032369.1, read on the forward strand.
GTTTTCATTGTATTTTGTACAATGTCAGTACTGGAGGTACTAAAATTAACCAATCTATGCTGTTAAATTAAAAAATAAAACTCATAATGTTATCATACATAATACTCTTCATGGCCCATAGGCTCTATTGGACTGGACAGAGAGTAGCGTGAAAAGTGGGGAGCGACATTAAGCTATAACCAGGATCAATTTTACAACCCCAAAATTAAATACCGCATGCTAGGCCTGTTACGATAACAAATTTTGAAGTGCGATATATTGCTATCGATGATAAACGATAATACTGAAACTAATTTATGCCACTGACACAACAACCCAAGAGCAGATTTAAACCACAAAAAAACTATACTAAAGCTACAATATTGTTAAAAAATCAATTTAAACCAAAAAAAACTATACTAAAGCTACAATATTGTTAAAAAATCATGAGCTGCAATAAATAAACAGCAGAATGAAACGGTTTAGCACTTTGTTTGCATCTGTAATGAGTCATAGAAGTTATTCATTCAACCTTCTTTGGCTCAGATCTTATCCTATAGGCAAAAAATAACCACAAATTTCCCAGCAGTGCAAAGAAGTGAAGATGTTTCCCATGTAACTTAATCAGTAGGGTCCCAATTAAAAATTATACATATAAGTTCATACATAGATCATAGCTTGACCTTTGTATGCGTTTTCCTCCTGCAGAGCAATAAATAAATACAAATTTCATTCGCTTCCTTATGTGACATATGTTTCTGGTTCATAGTCTTTTGGGTAGATCTGGCCATGATGTACCTGTTGTGTCTGTATTCTCCTCTCTATCTCTCTTTCTCTCTCTTGTCCTAATGCTATCCTTCCTCTCTTTTTCTCTCTCTCCTGCCACCTCTCCCTGTCCCCCCACACTCTCCCCCTCCTCTCTACATCCCTCTCTCCCCCTCAGTCCCATATTGAATGCAGCTCACAGGTTCCAGCTCTACAGTAATAAGATGCTGATTTGTGCCAGGGAGGCCTCCTTTTCTCTCTCATGTGTGCCCTACATTTCCATTCAAGTCTCTATATGTTCCTATGAGTTTATTGTGCTGTTGTGCTGATGTCTCACCTTATAGGCTCCATTCAAGGTATATTCACCATTCAAGGCCTGTATAAATGTAGGTCAGAAATTAGCAAAAAAATTTTATATTGTTTTGTTTGTGTCCAGTCCAACTTTTTCTGACTTTTATCTTTTATTGTTGATCATTTTTGTGGTTTTTGATTTATATCCACATTTTAAATTGCATTAGTTGTTTGGTACAGACAGTTTATAGTCTTACTTCCTGGTTCGCGTACTATAAAAATGTAAATTTTGACCTTAAGAGCTGCTTCTACAACTATATAATAAAGGAATTTTAAGGTGATACATTAACACATCTCTACCTAGACATTTGCAGTGACATTTTAGCACATGCTTGAGAGATTGTAAAAATATGATCTTCTTATTGAATTTTTTTTGTTGTCAGTATCATCTTGTAATCCACAACAGTTGAAGACATATTACTATTAGCATATTTTCAGAAGATTCCAACATTGAAAACTTACCAATCCTCCATCTCTCAGTATATGCCCTGTTACCACCCATTTCAATATATTGCAGCAACACAACGGGGAGGAGCCTCGTTGGGCCTTCATATATATGTATGTGTGTGTGTGTGTA